>APFE030635439.1:9981-51138 GCA_000404065.3 Pinus taeda
TTAATGAATTGTTTCATATACTCCTTGGTCTATATGTTGAATATGTTTTGTTTTATGAGATATTCAGGTGTTATGTAATCGTTTGATTGTTAGTGTATGTAGGTTTCGAAGTGAAGGAGGAGCTCATCTGGATGGACGAGGCTAGACTACTACAATAGCATTGGACTTCAGGTAGGATTGAAAACACTTGGTTTCTCGTATGATAATGCATATTTAGAGAAGGATTGCTCTTAATTGTCTTGTTTGTCACTAGAAAGTCTTAGGCTTCTAGGGAGGTTAGATTTGTCCGCAAAAATAACTCTTTCCACATGACACCATCCAAATTAGGTTCAAAACAATTTGTAATTCAATTTATAGAGACAATACAAACAAATTCAGACGCTAAACTGTATTGTTAGGTTCTTGGCCCCATACATTACCCCTATGATGCAAGAAATTACTCAGCTCTCCCTTAGTGCTACTTCGCTTAGACTCCCAGCATCTATGAGGCGTGTTCCCTATCGGGTCTGCCTCGCTCTATTACAGAGCAAAGGCCACTATTTACTGTAGCCAATCCATCACGGTGTTATTTATGTCCCTTCGGATTTTAACCACAACCCAAGGCCTTCTGGCCTAGAGTTCAACGAGCCTCAAAATTACAATTCCCCCACCTTGCTTTCCCTCTTTAGCTACCCTCCCAGCATGCATGGTGAGGAGGATCCCTTGGCGAGAAAGCCAAATGAAAAAAAGTATGGAAATGGTGGTGCCTCTAGGCCAATTTTTGCTGTAGACCTGAGACTCAACATTAACAAAACAAAGCAGGACTCAGAGTTACATAACCTTGCCAACTGATACCCTGCCAACCTAGACCATAAACCCTGAAGACTTCCAACATTGCAATGTACAACACACCAATGGGACAAACAGCATACCAATTCACCCTTGCTATGGTGGTTTGGATGTGAGCCTGAACTATCCGTCCACCTTTCTTTCAATGCCCTCCTCTGCAGAAATCTCCTTGCTTACTCTAGTTACCACCCTGCATGCAAATCTTGAGAACCTCAGTTCCATGATGGATAAAGATGCCCATAATATCACCACCCTCCTAGCTATAACTCTCACAGCTACCCAACGTGACCTTGCCAGCCTTGCCACACATGTGGAAGGTGGTGGGTTGACACTTAGAGGCTCTCACCATTAAATTCCTTGATTTCATCAATCACCAAGTGCGCACCCTGCTCGAGGGTTTGTGCATTTATATAATTTGTAAAATAAGTTTTTGTAAATAAATTTGATTTTTCTAACCCTTTTTTGCAACTGGGGTATGGAGTTTTAAAATTTTGTATATATTTGGGGTTTTGTGCATTTTATTTTTCATTTGTGTAGGAAAAATCAAGAAGACTTGTGTATTAGAGCTAGATCTAGTCTCCAAAATTTTTGTAGGGATAACAATTGAAGAATTTTGTAGTGAAATTGAAGATTGGAAGAAAATTTGAATTTTGGTGAGGGTTTGAATTTTTTTTAGGTCTTTAGGCCTAATGTTTTCCCTCTTTTTCCTAGTGTTTCCCCTTCTAGCCTGAGCATTAGCCTTTAGAGCCTCCTCAAGGTTGGTCGTAGCCTTTTAAGGTTTGAAACTCCCTTTATGGAAACCATCTAGCCCTTAGAGGGCCTTGAACTTCCTTCTTTGCCTCAGTCATGGGATTCTAGCCCCTCCGTTTGCCCTCCTCTCAGTCTCCTCAGCCCTCTTTCCCCCTCAGTGTTTATTTTTCAGCCTGACCGCAAGCATTTTAAGACCTTCACATCCCTTTGTGAACCATGCTATAAGCCTTTGGCAACTTTCTTTGGGCTTACTGTGGGCTTGGCATCCCCTAAAACCTTAGCCATAACCTTAATTTGGGTTTCCTTTCCTAGCCACAGACCTATTAGGCTTTATCCCCTCTGTCCTAGCCCTAATTCCTTCCCTCAGTTCCCTCTTCCATCTCTGATTTGAATATTTTATTTTTGGACTGAACATTGGGGTGTTTTTGCAAAGATATTTGGCTCAATTTTTGTGTTTACAGGTGTTCAAGTCATTGACAAAAAAATGGACAACTTGGGAACGTGATCTACTAGGCTTAGGGCCTAAGGGTTTGATCTCTAACCCTCGTTCTTTCTCACTGTTTGCTACAATAATCTTATTGTTAAAATTGGAAACTAGGGCCAAACTCAACATGGGTCATCTTATTTATGAAATATGATATCTTTCTTGGATTCCTCTCTCTGAGAGGTGTAGGTTTGTTCTAAAGATCATTCGATTCTAAGATGTACAAATGAAGATATGAATTTATTTATATTATAGACAAATTGTCAAGGTCGGCCAGCAAGCAAAATAGGCACTCAAGCCCTCCCAATTCATCCTCAATGTTGCATATAAAAAGAAGGATACCTCAAGTTATTTTACCATCATATCATCTCACATCTATCTCTCTCCTCTTGTGGTTGGGTACACATTTCTAGGCAATCTTCTCTCCCACACGTGTGTAGGAAAGGTGGACATATTTCTATTGATTCTTTGACCAACATTAACCGAGCTTCAAGGAGGCTGTTTGAATGCATTGAGTTGATGCGTTGACCTATTTTGACTTCAGTTTGGGTGAAGTATCTATGTCCTAACAGGCCACAAATCTAGGCACAAAAATCGAGGCAATCTGACCTCTCCTTTGACCACCGTTGACTATACTAGGGCTAGCCACAGGGTTGACTTTCATTGACCAATTTTGACTGGAATTTTTCAGACTACTTTGGGCTGATTAGACTTATTGTTGGAGGCTGAAGTTCACTGGGTTTGACCAAGCTGAATTAAGGAATAATTCTACCTTGTTGACTAGCATTGACTTTTCTGGATTGGGCTCTTTTTTTGCTTTCATAAATTATTAGGTTTGTAAATTATACTATGTCTCTCTTGGCTAAAATATTGAAGAATATAAGAAGAATTTATCAAGGGTTTCCCCACATTGGGGTTTTGTCACCAGCTGATGCCACATATTGTGTCCTCTTTCCTTGGCTTGTCTTCTACTATTTATGGTTATGTTCTATCTGCAATTTACTATCATGTTGATGTGATTGCTAAAATGGATATTGATATTGGGCTAATAAATAAATTAAAGTAAAATTGCTCTAAAGCATAGAACATACCATTGTTACCTAAATTAACATGGTATCAGAGCTGACATGAAGATAAAGCCCAAGAAAGAGTGAAAGAGCAAGCACCAAAGACAGTTGAACAAGGACAAAAGGCTCAATTGGTTCCTCATCCCACTTCTGAACTAAAGACAAGCTCCGTGAAATCTGACTATCATGGATGTAATATGTCTCTTGATTTGACCTTGGAAGAACAAGAAATGTTTGATTATGTGAAGGGTAAAATCCCTTATCCTCCTTTAAATGCACTGGCTGCCGCAAAGACCAAGTATAATAGGGCTGAAGTCAAAGAAAATAAGATTATCAGAGATCCCATTGACAAGTGTCTGGTGGCCTACATATTGTAATTGAAGATCTCCAAGGAGATATACAACAGGTTGATCAACATGTTCAAGGTTAGTGCTGCTAATCAAATTTTATTTCTCAAAAATAAGTTGAAGGATATTAAGAAGGGAAAGGACGGGGATATTCAATCCTACTTATTAAGGACCACTAAGATCAAGAATGATCTACTTTTGATTGGAGAGGTCATTCCTGACAGGAACTTACTATCACTACCTTTGGAGGACTCCCACCTATGTCGAGATGCATTCAAGAAGAAACAAGAATGGTGGAGCAAGAAATTCCTTCTAATAGAAGCAACCACACTGCATTCTCTGCTCATGCCAAAAGAAGAAAAAGTGTAGGGTCTAAAGGTCATTTCAATGGAAAACCTAGATCTAAGGGAGGAAGGAAGGGTAGGTGCTTTGTTTGCAATAAGTTTGGAGACTATGCAAGGGAGTGTCCAAATATAAGGGAAACATCATATGATGATGATCAGAATCATTCTAGGGGCAACTTCAACAACAACGAACAAAGGAATGGTAGGTCCAATGGCAAGGGAAAATAGAATGTAGGATATTAAGGAAATGGTCGACCCTCTAAGAAAGCAAGGAACTCCAAGTATGAAGAATCAAATGTTGTTAACAATAAGCAAAATGAGTAATATTTTATAGCGACCCTCTCCTCTACCTATCCACTAGACACTTTGGGGAATTGGCTAATTGATAGTGGTGCCTCAAGGCACCTCACTAGATACAAGGAAGCTCTCTCTAATCTGATGGAAAAGGAAACAAACTTGGAGATCATCCTTGGAGATGATTCCACCTATCCCATGAATGGAGTAGGGAATATTACCCTTCAATTGAATCAAGGTAACCCTATTCATTTACAAGAAGTACTATATGTACCTGATCTCAAGAAGAACCTGGTGTCCATTTTGGCAATGGAAGACAAAGGATTCAAGGTGGAATTCATCGATGGAAAGGTACATGTTTGGAAAATAAAATTTAAAGATTCTTTTACTCTTGGGTTCAGGGTTGACACTTTGTATCATTTTGGAGGAAGTACATTGGGAGCCACATCTTGCAACACATCTCTATAATTTAAACTATGGCATTAGAGGTTTGCCTATTTTCATTATAAGGCCCTACCCAATGTGAGACATATGGTGACAGGTATGCCTGAGTTCAAAGTAGAGCAAGAAGGTGTATGTCAATGATGTGTTAAAGGAAAACTTACAAGGGGACCATTCCCCTCAAGTAATAGCAAGACCACAAATATATTGCAAATGATCCACTCCAACATATCTGGTATGATTCCCGTAAACTCTTTGGGAGGATACTTATATTATCTCACCTTTATAGATGATTATTCTTGCAAAACCTAGATCTACTTCTTGAAGTAGAAGGATGAAGTGTTCACCTAGTTCCGACACTTCAAAGCCTTGATCGAAAACCAATCCGAGAAGAAAATCAAGATATTGAGGATTGATAATGGGACAGAGCACGAATCCAATGAATTCCATGATTATTGTAGAGAAGTTGGCATTAAGAGGGAGAATACAACAACATAGACCCCCGAGCAAAATGGTGTGGATGAAAGGAATAATTGCACTATTATAGAAGCTATTCGTGCCATGCTTCGTGATCAAGGGCTTTCGAAGTTCCTATGGGATAAAGCTACAAATAACGTCGTGTATGTTCAAAACCGATGCCCTCATCAAGTCTTGGACTCCAAGACTCATGAAGAAATGTCCATTAGTAAGAAACTCGATGTCTCTCATTTTAGAATTTTCAGAATCCTTGTATATTTTCATGTACCAAAAGAAAAAAGAAGCAAATTGGGTGCATCTGGTAAGAAAGGAGTCTTTGTGGGCTATAATGAAAATTCTAAGGGATATAGAATTTATGTGGTTGGTCAAAAGGAAGTTGAGATAAGTCATGATTTCACCTTTGATGAAGATATAGCCCTCAATAAGATCAACAAACTTCCTATCCCAAGGAAGGACAAAGAAGCTGACATCGGAAAACAAGTTGCAAAAGAAGATGAAAAAATGTCAGATATTGATGAACCTATGGATCCTATTGATCCTCCTCCTCAAGATCCCTCCTCCTCTAAGAGGAGGCCCTCATGTCTTATGGAGACTCTCGAAGATGCTGAGAGACACATTGCACCAAGGGGGACTTTCCATGAAAGCAAGAAGCCGAACAAGTATCAAGGATATTTGACCGCCATGAGGATCATTCAAAATGAGCCTTCATCATTTGAAGAAGCTATGAAGCAACAAGTATGGAAGGATTCTATGAATTGAGAATAAAAGTCAATTATGAAGAATGGTGTTTGGGATGTGGTCCCTAGACCCCAGGACAAATTGGTTGTCACCTCTAAGTGGATCTACAAAGTCAAGCATGCAGCCGATGGAAGTGAAAAAGAGTTCAAGGCTAACTTTTTTGCTCGAGGCTTCTCTCAAAAGGAAGGTGTAGAATATGATGAGATATTTGCACCTATTTCCTAATACACCACCATCTGCTTGATCATATCCCTTGCTTCCTCTCAATGATGGAACCTACATTAGATGGATGTCAAGACTGCTTTCTTGCATGGTTTGATCAAAGAGGAAGTCTATGTGGAACAACATGAGGGGTTTGAGGTTCATGGCTAGGAATCTCATGTATGCAGGTTGAAGAAATCTCTCTATGGTTTGAGGAAAGCACCCTGGCCTTGGTATGAGTGGATTGATATCTATCTAATGAAGCTGAGATTCACTAGAAGTGAAGCCACTTTGAACCTTTACTTTAAGATTGAAAATAATAAACCTCTCATTCTGGTGCTTTATGTGGACAACCTCTTTCTAACAGGTGTAGACCCTCTCATTCTTAAATGTAAGAGGGAGTTGGTTTCTAAATTTGAGATGAAGGACCTCGGACTAATGCACTACTTCCTAGGGTTGGAGGTCTGGCAAAATCTAGGAGAAATTTTCCTATCTCAAGGAAAATATGTTGTGAAGATATTGGAAAGATTTGGGATGGTAGACTACAAGCCAGTGAATACCCCGGTGGAACTTAACCTTAAGAAGTTAAGTGGTAGTGTTGCCGAACCTAAATTAGGAAATTCTTCTAAGTATCATCAACTCATAGGAGCATTGATTTTCTTGGTGATCTCCTGTCCAAACATATGTTTTGTAGTTAACACATTGAGCCAAACACTACCAAAGATGTGAGGTTGCATTGTTATTTTGATGATGATTGGGATGGCAGTGTGGTGGATCACAAGAACACTTATGGATGCTATTTTTCTTTTGGTTTTGATTCAATATCCTCGATGAACAGGAAGCAAAAATTAGTTTCCTTGAGAACCGCTAAGGCCGAATACATAGATGCTAGTATGGCCTCCTGTGAAGCTATTTGGTTGAGGAAGCTCTTCGGTGACTTGTTTGGACATGTGCTAGATACCACCGTGATCTTCTGTGACAACCAGAGTGGGATCCAATTATTAGAGTATCATGTGTTTCATGATCGCTCCAAACATATGGATATAAAGTACCACTTTATCTAGAATATGGTACAATGAGGAGAAACAAGGCTCCATCACATTGGTACTAATGAGCAGGTCGTCGATATTTTGACAAATCCCCTAGGGAAGGTCAAGTTCTTGGCCTTCCAAGAATGACTTGGAGTCATGGAGATACCCTCTTATGAGGGTCCAGTATGATATGGACATTAAGCTTTGGGTGCTTGTTGGCTTGGTGGGGCTTGACCTAGGTTCAACGTTAGTTAGCCAAACAAATCCCTACACTACTGGGATGTTGGAACCAAGTTTCCGCACCCTGAGATGGTTATGATGTCAGTTTATTCCTTTTATTCCTACTTTCGTACAGGTCACTTAGTTATAGGGCTTTCCAGACAAGCCCTATACTTCGGCCTTCAGTACGATTGGCCTTCACGCCGCCCTAACCTATGGCTCAGTTACTTTCGCGCTGCTAAAGTGGCGTATATAACAGATTCCCAAGTTATCCTTAAGTGTTTAATTATCTTGATAAACAATCACAGTTAGCATCACGTAAATAGATCTCCTTATTTGCATTCAATTATCCAACGTAATTACATAGATTCACGCATCATATAAGTATTATAAATGAAATTCATATACAATATGACAAGATGCATTAACAGGAAATAAAGACACAGAGTTTGTAAATAACTTCTCTTTATTGATATCTTCAGATGATTATAGACTCTATCCACCCTGCGCACACAGCTCTAGTGGTCCACGTACTTAGTTGCAGACTTCCACACTAGGCCTCTACACACTCAGCTACAGAGCCTCTACCTACGCTACGACTTGAAACTTAGACTTATTACTTAGACTTATTACTTTAAGGCTATGGCTATCTGACTACTATCGCTACATAGATCTTACTTACTTAGCTCTTTTTATACAATCCCATGGTCCACGGACCATGGGTAGATCTTTTACAACCGACTTTACTTTACACAACTGTTTATGACTCATGACACCTTCACACTCTTCGAGCACAAAATGCAGAGACTTTACAAGTTTATTACAAAATTCGAACCAAAACATGGGCTTTTAGCCCCAAAACTGTCCTTGGGGGATCCTGTTCCCAACAGGCCCCCAACACAAACATCGTGACTCGCGCTTGAGTCACTCAATAGGCATGAATATATTAGCACAAAGACCTTCCAGCTCGACTCGTATGACCAAAATCTCGACAGTGAAATGAGATACTACCTGCTTTGTATCTTCGACCATCTGCTTGGTCACTGCTCCAGAACTGTCGGCCTGAAGCTTTTGCTGATTTGCTTGTAGAGTCACAATCTTTCCTTCAATAGAGCCTGTTACCATGTAAGCCTCATCCATTTAGGGCTTCAGTCGTGTCTTCAGCACTGCTTCCTTGTCTAGCACTGCATCCATATGTTCTTTCAGCTACTTGGCCTCCCGCAGCTTTGCTAGTCTTTGTGTCAGCACGACAGTTCACGCGGTGCCTTTGACTTGATCATAGAACTGTTGTAGCTCGCTTGCTTCCATCTCTAGTCGCTGTACATTGGGGTCCTCCTACAAGCTTGTTAGGACCTCAAACAACTACTCAAAAAGTTATGTGTAGTCTGCCACTGCACTATTCACCGCCGTTGTTGCTTTTGTGACAACAGTCGCCCACTTCTCCGTTACTTTTGGCGGAGTTGAAGGTTGGGCCTTCAATTGCAACTCTATGATCTGTAGGTTCAAATCCAACTGAACCCTCGCCATTTTTGTCTGAGCGTCATGCACCCCTGTGGACAGCTTATGG
Source organism: Pinus taeda (assembly GCA_000404065.3). Lineage (NCBI taxonomy): Eukaryota > Viridiplantae > Streptophyta > Pinopsida > Pinales > Pinaceae > Pinus > Pinus taeda. The sequence goes on from APFE030635439.1 coordinate 18,770, forward strand.
ATGCACACCTCGACTGGTTCCTCCTTAGGAATGGCCAACTCTAGGACCATTTAGCATGCCTCCTCGACAACATGCATAATGCGCTTGTTCTGGTTGGTCACCTTGGTCACAACGACGATGGAAGAATCTTGTTGTAGGGCTATCTGCTCATTGTTGATCCATTGCTCACTAATCACCTTGAGGGCATGGTCCTCACGAGCCCTCAGTTATGCAATCACTCTATCTTGCAAGAGGTGGAGCACTTCACTAGGGAGGGCTACCAAATTCAACCCTACTCCCTTAGGGCACTGAAAATGGGTCTATCAACTTCGTTCTCTATGCTTAGTGCTCCATTAGGCAGCACTATCGCGCTGAAGGCCTTTGCACGCAACATCTTAGCAATTTCTGAAGTGTCGATAGCAAGGTTGGTAGACACCATGCTAGCCTGTGCCATGTTGGTCTACAACTCTTGCAAACGTGTCTAGATAGCCCCCAAGATTATCTGCTATTGTTGCTCAAACTATTGTAGGGCCTCCACAGTGACATCCTGCACTGTGTCACTAACATCGTACAGATCACCCTATGTTAGCGTGATAGGGTCTAGTGATGTCATATTAGCCTTTGATTTCTTCCTGGACCCTCCTTTCTCCTACTCCCTTAAATGGTTGATGCAGGTGGACATCGCCTGAGAGTTTGCTTTGTGTTGCTCTGTCTGCTCATCCGTCTCCTCCTTTGTCTCAGGTGAAGGCAATCTCGTGCCTTTATTAGAGCCCTACTCTGTTCCACTTGTTTGCTTCCTTGTCTACTGAGCAGCATCATGCTCTGCCTCAGCCTTGTCAGCGACCTCTTTTTTCCTCTTTTTGGCCAATTGTGTGATCTTAAGCTTAGCCTCCTCCTTCTTTTTCTGCGCGGCGGACTTGATCCCTCCCACCACCAATTCTGTCGTAGTGTGCCACTCTGTTGGCCATTGATCAAGTAGTGCATCATTTCTATCATCCGTTTCTAGGTAAGGCAAGCTGTACCATTTTTACACAGGGTCCTTCTGTGCGCTGATGAACACATGACGAAATTCTACTTTAAAATCTGCATAGCTCTGCAGGTTGGCATACATCGTAAGCGATAATTCCGATTTGCGATTGATGGCCATGCAAATGTTCATATCCATTAAGATCCAGAAGATCTTGTTGTCCTTGATGCGTTGCATGTCCTTGGTTGTCCACAACAAAGCACACTTCACTGCTACTGGTAGGTCTAGTGCGACTTAAGGGAATTGACTATTCTCTAGCAGCTCCCATGCTATCAGCACAATTGATAGCAAGAGCCACATGTAGTGGAACGTCTTGCTGAGATCCTGCACTTCGTGGCAGTTTGCCAGGAACTCGCCGCGAAGGTCATTCAACTAGTTGAAATGGACTCCTTCAGCGCATTGGGCTGCTAGCACGACAACAGGTGCCAACGCCTCATTAGCTCAACAATTCCTGATCACTTTCCCTACTAAAATCTGCGTAGCTACCTTTACAGCAAGGTCGTAGATGCTAGATATGGCATATCCACGTGGCTTCTTCACCAGCTTAAACTTTTCTTTCATGGACTCCGCAAGGGCCTACTCACCACCTTTTCTACCAAATATCATGGCCAAATTTTCTCCAGTATAAGGAAACCACGTTATCTTGTGGACCAATCTATCCATGATGGGTATTGGCTCCTCCAGCCAAAGACACCCATCATACACCAAGCACAACAACTACTTGATGAAGAATATAGTAACTAGGGTGCAGTTGTAGTGCGACACCCAAAGTAGGTTGAGCAACCCTGCCTTGTCTACTCCTCTGAGCCACCTCCGCAGCTCCAATGCAGTCATTCCGGTGTTTGTATTGATGATGCGATGCATCAACTTCTCAATCGCCAGGTGTGGGAAATTCTCGTGATCATCCAAGTCCTAGTCTTCAAGTTTCAACAAAGGAACCCGCCCCATGTGCGGTCCTTCAAAAAAAAATTCATTCAACAACAGATAGGTTTGCAAGGGGACCTTGCTCTCATTGATGTCTTTCGGCACCTTGGTCTTGCCCTTGCATGGAGGGACATACTCAGGCAAACAAGTGATAGGGTCAATACCCTGGGCTTCAACCTCTTCCACTTCTACTCCCACATCCCCATCATCCCTCGGGCTGTCTTCGATTTCTTCCTCCTCTAGCTCCAAATTGATGGATTTTCCCTTCTCTTGTGTGGTAGGATTTGGTGGGTTTCTTCTTGGCGATGCACACACCGGTATTGCAGGCTTCTTGCCCTTATTATCCTTCACAATCTCCTTGGTTGGGGTGGGATTTGGTCTCAGTGTTCTTGGTGATTTAGGGACTTCAACTAATTCTTTAGCAACCTTTGGAGCAACTAATTCTGCCTCTATCTCTATTTCTGACATCGACTCCTCCACTTCGGTATCTGTAGCTTCTGTGGGCATTGACATGATTTTATGCAAGAACTCCTGTGTTTCCTTCAGCGATGTCTCAAATACTCTACTGGCTATCAGAAGTTCATAGTTCTTGCGATTCATATGTGCCTGAGAGCCTAACAATGCAATTCTCAAAATGCTAAGTGTTTTTCATTGTACAAACACTTGTAATTTATAGGGCATTTTGAATTCAAATCTGACCATTTCCCCCAAATTCGATTCATTAATGCGAGATTGGTGGCAACTTTTCAAGGATCTGAGCCATAAATTTCATCTTAAATGTCAGTTACCCACTCCATTTGGCTGCATTTCTACCATCACATAATGAACAATGACTTTAACGGTCACTTCCCGGCCGACCTACGTGATTTATCACTGGGTAGCGCAACTCCCTTCGCGCTGCCGCGAGCCCTATGACACTTCCTTGCTTTGCACAATCCTCCAATCACACAGCTCCCCAACTCGGGAAATGTAGTTTATAGTCCCACTTTCAGCTACCTGGAGTGCTAAGGCTATGCTACCTTCATGTAGTCACATGGCCGGACCACCAATGTATGGCTTCAAGCGACTGCCATTCACATTTCCTGGGAAGTGTTCTCCATTCAATTTGACCAGTTGTACCACTCCTCCATCAGTAATCCTCTTAATGATATAAGGCCCTAACCAGTGCATTCAGAACTTCCCCGGAAATTTATCAAACTTACTATGAGACAAAAAAACTAGGTCATTTACCTTAAAGGTGCGCAACTTAATGTGCCGATCATCCCATACTTTTTCGCGTTGCTTTTGGACCTGTTATATTCCTATAAAAATAGGTGCCATAATTTTTGAATGGATGAGGTCAAATCTGTAATATGTACATACCTTTGCTTTCTGCAAATATTTTCCATATTTGTAAAGAATCAAAAAAATTAAAAGATGTAAAGAGGGTATGTCCCAAAAGAACAATCAAGGGACAAAAAGATTAAAAAAAAGGTCAAAAAAGATGAAAAATTAACCCCAAGAAAAAGAAAAGGACCATGAAAGTGTGCAAGTCCAAATGCCACTGCTATTTTACTTTTTGTATAATAAAGATTGTGTGCAACTTGTTGCTTAGGCCACAATCCATGGTAACCAAACAATATAAACTTGGTTGTTCCATGTTTTGAATTTCATGCTTAAGAGATAGAGAATAAAATCTGATCAAACTATTTAATCTTGGCAGATAAGTAGATAGGTAGAGAATAAAAAGGAGCTCAACAGTTTAATCTAAGCCCTTGGATGTAATAAGAATAGAATTAGATAGATTTCTATTGTGAAATAAAAGAAGAATGTTTTGATAAGGGTTTTCTAGCTTAAGTGCACCCTAATAAAGAGTAGAAAAAATGGTAGGATGAGTAGATGGGTAAGTAGTTGCATGGTTGCAAAATTTTGATGAATGATTAGCTAAGATCATATCATTTACTTCCATCATCAAGTTGCTAAAGTGTGGATGATAATGAAACATTTACAAAGTAAAATAATTAATTTCCCCATTCATTTTACCTCTATTTTCACTAATTTCCCATAAGAAAAGTCAAAAGTACCTAAAACCTTAAGTTAAAGGGGCTCAGAACATTTCTCTGACTTCTGGAGGGACCATACCCTCGACCCAATAACTTACAAGGTCTAAGTACTAAAACCCCTTTACCAATATTCACCCCTCCATAATTCATCCATTTCATCTAAAATCCCTTTTCCTATGGAGAAATCATCACTTTCATAGGGAAAGTAATTAACCCTACACACAAAACCCCTTTTTCACAAAAAACCCCACAAAAAATATTTTAGCCTAAGTTATGATGTGTAGATGTGGATATAAAAATAAATATCAATACATTATACAATGCATTTTATTTCCTACTTTCACTTCATATTAACTTTAATTTTTATTATATTTATTTAATTACAGAAAAGAAAACCCGCTTTCCCGTATGTTTTATTAAAAACCAAATGTTAATATCCCGCCCTGATGGTTTGAAATATAAACCTTAGTAGTAAATTAATTAAAAGTATTAATTATTTAATCCGTGACTAATTAAGATCCATAACACTTCGCCAAACAAAAGGGGTTAATTAATCAAACAGTGATTAATTAATAACCTATTCCTCTCAAAATCCCCTTTAAAACTCTTTTGCATGTATAAAGACTAGTACTTGAACCATGCCGGCTCCATTGGACTTTGGGAATCAGGTTTGCCTAAGTACCAGTTCCCCAGAGTGCATGTATTCCAAAAAATTGTACATTACTGCCACATGAGCTATGATCCTATCCAAAGGGCAGTAAGAAATCCTGACCAGTCTGTTCTATTTACTATCACTGTTGAATCCATTAACCAGATGCTTCAATTGCAGCCAAGCCAAATCCTAACCCCTCTTTCCATTGGAGACATGCTGAATAGATACCCTACACTCACTTCAATCAGACTAGCCCAGTTATTCTAGATTTTTATCAGAGAAGAACAATATATCCCAAAGGACCCTCCTCCTTATCTATGGACTATATTCTGTAGCCTTGGTCGAGATATTATAGATATGATATCCCATATACTAGGCTGCACCACTAGTGAATTTGTTGACGAGATCATAATATCCATCATGTCAATCTACTCTCTTGGCCAACCACCAGCCATCGTATTCAACTATGAAAAGATTATTGCTGACAGAATGCATCATCAATTCATGAGGTTTGAAATTGAAAGAGTGTTTAAGTATTCCTCAGTTCTGTATCATTTATTCTTGTACTACCAAGCTGATAGGTTTCCAATTGCCCTCCAAAAGCTAGATACCAGATGAAACCCCATATCAGTGATCTTTTGGACTTATTTGATTCATCAGTTTGATTCTCAATACTCCTATACAGACTTCGCAAACCCCTTCGTTTATCCTGTGAAAACCATGCTGCTAGGAAGCCCTCCACCTAGAATCAGTGTAGACATCAGGAGTGTCATGCAGTTGTCAAAACAGTACAAAGTAGGGGATTGGTAATTGTACCAAAACCATATTGAAATTAGAATTTATGGATGTGAATTGCCACCTTACAAATTGCCAAAGTACCTCCCCATGAGATTATTTGCTCTAGAGTACTACAGAAAAATGATCAATTCAGATGAGGTGCACTTTGTAAGAGCCAAGAAGAAATCCCAACTCAGGATAAAGGATCAGCTACGTCCATTCATTTGTAACAGTAGAGAAGCAGGAAAGGAGGTAGATGAAATCCTCCAAAGATTGAAATTGAAACAGAGTTTCATGTGGACCTATGAACCCTACAACTTCATTTGTAATAGGAGACAAAAGAACAAACTATCTCCTTACATCCATCACAGGATCCTTGAAATTGAACAATATGCTAATCAATCTGAATGGGTGGAAGGAACTTTGATAGATCGCGATAGTACTTAGGTTGCTATTGATAATGTATTAATGGACTTAGACAGAAGACTTGATGAGGATTCCTTTGTACAGTTTCTAGGAGAGTCTCAGTCTTAGAGACAAGCATAAGGCCACAGTGGGCAGACAGAAGAAGCAGGTCCATCAGTAGAGGCAGGACCATCAGGACAACTAGAATCTTCAGAACAAGTAGAGTCATCAAAGCAACCAGAGCTTTCAGAATAGCTAGAAGAATCTGAACAGCCTGAACTTTTAGAGGAGCTTGCTCAACCTGAACAAATCATGAGTAATCCTCCTATTTTACAGACTCCTCTTAATGAGGAGAGGAACCTTAAGAGAGATAAAGATGAGGCCACTCCTTCCAGAAAAATTGTTACCCAAACCTATGCTAAGAGGCAGAGGTTAAATCCATGTGAAGAGCAAGAATACATTGAAAAGACAATAGGGATGTCAGGGGCAGAGAGGACAGAAAGCAGGCACAACAGTCCTTCATGAGGGACACAAGAACCTTCCACCTCTCAAACTCAAATGTTAGAAAGGCAACATAGTGTGGAATTATCCTCCTTTAGGGCTCCCACAGGACAGAGCCAAGACATCAAAGAAAAATACAAGGAACTAAAGGCAAGGAAGGAAAGGTTGAAAGTGCAAAGCTATGCACATTATCTAAGGATGGCTCCAACAAACCAAACAAGGCTAATGTCAGCCTTTGATATAAAAGAAGGCAAGATGCAGATGATCTTTCTCAAGCAAACCATACAACAACCAAAATCAATGACATATTATCTTAAGATAGATTTTGAGGTCATGGCAAAGGATATCCATCCTATTGACCAAATCGAGTTGCATAAACAAACTGGAGAAATGGTCTATTCCACATTGACCAGCAAAGCCATGGAATCTCAACACCTTCAGAATTCATTGAACAACATCTCAACCAAATTCTATTTGGAAACGGCCTTTTCTCAGGCCAAATACACTAGAATAATGTCCTTAGAGGACTTGGTAATAGAATTGGGTCATGACCCCAAGGATGTTAAAGCAGCAGAGAAGCTGATAAAGAAGAAGAATGATGACATAGCTGCACTGAAGAAGTAGCTTAAGATTCCTCCTCTTCATCATCCTCAAATAGCTGAAGTTTGGAAACATAGAAGGAGGAAGAACTTATCGACCTAGTCCTTAAGTTAAATGACCAATTGAAGAAAACTGAGAAAGAATTAGATAATTTGATACAGTCCAAGCAGAGTGAATTGGCCACCGCTCCTTAGACTGTAAACCTACATTTTCCACAGCAGTACCCTCCATTGTGGCAGCTTCCTTGGCACCAACAATTCCACTAGCAACAACATTGCCAGTGACAGGTACTACATCAGGCATAGGTACATCAACTAGCATAGAGACACCCACAGAGAAAACTGCAGAATTTATGAAGGCCATGGAAGAAATGAGTATCCAGGCCACCGAGCTTAAAAAGCTCAAAGAACAGGTGTCAAATATAGAAACCAATTGTAAACTTGTACAAATACATCATAAAGAGGAAACTCAGAGGAACCTAAGGGTGGTAGAAAGGATAAAATCCCTTGAGAAGGATTTAACACTACAAGAACCATTGGGAGACATGAGAGAAATCCTTTGGGCCAACATCATTGATTCCATCAATGATGTTTAGCCTTCTATTCAGATTATTTTTGAACAAAAATAATTGGTTAAGATGGCTACAAATGAAATCCAAAAGACAATGAAAGAGTTGGGAAATAAACCAGAAGAAGCTAATCAGTTGATCACCTTTTTGAACAACAAAAACATATATCATCTAGATGAATTGGATATAGATGACAGAATAACAACAATCATAGAAATCAAAAAATTTCTCACCAAAAGGAACTTAATGCTTAATCTGGAGAAAAGATGTCAGAGCATCTAAATAGACATTGATAACTTTATGCTAAAGTATGGCATCTTAAGAGAAAAAGGACTCCCTAGTCCTATGGTGATCCATGATAAGTCGATGACCCAGGAAGATTATGTTGACAAGTTAAACAAGCTGGCCAAAAGCCAAGCTAGTACTTCAGGGGTGAAACCTTTACCCACTGGAAGAGTGCTTTATTATGGCCTAGAGAATTTGCTCTATATAGAACATGATGTCAAGCACTTATTCACAAGCAAACCAAATTTTTCTAAGTACACAGAGGCCGATGAAATATTTAGGAAAATTATAAGGATGAAGTTACCTGACAATGAATGGTGGACCATTTTGATTGCTTTACTATAAGTTACTATAGTAAATCTATAAGGTGAAAGGTAATTGCCAGGTAAAACAAGTAAGACAGGATCAAACAACACAGGTAAAAAGTATCAATAGGTCAAAGATGAAAGTGATTCTAGCACATCATTACAAAGAAACTGCAAGAGCCAAATCCGAGTCATAACAGGTAGCACAGTCACAATAAAAGGGATAGCTAGAAGATAGTTCTCCATCTGTCTCTATCTTTGTGTTGAAGATATTTTTTGTTTCCTAGAATAATTCTCATATAGTTATGAGATATTTTGTATCAAATTTTTTATAAATACTTCAAAAATTGAAGTAATTAGTGTGGATTAAAATACATTTCTATAGACATATTATTTTTGAGCCAAGGAGCTATTGTACTCAAGACTGGACTAGTTTTATTGGAAATGAAATAAAGTTGAGGACATGTCACTGGATTCTTGTGCACAATTGGAACAAATAAATATCATTTTCTCATGTTTAAATATTGTATTCTCTTTATGTTATGAAATATTCATATGTGTTTCTTATACAATCTTAAAAGCAAACGAGGAATGATATCATCAGAATTAGCTTAATTGCTCTCTGTTTTATCTGTTTTCTTTTCTTTATGTTTTCTACTAAAATGCATTTGTCTGGGAATTCTTGGTTTCTCCCTTACTTCCATAGTTTATCCCCCTTTGTCCCATAGTACAATATTCTTCATTTCCCTTTTCTATTAGCCATCCCTCCTTTCATCATCCCAATCCTGGTTAAGGATTCTTCATTGCCCTTGGCCCTGGTTAGGAATTTCCATTCATTGAAACCAATAGATTTGCTCTTGCTGTGCTAACCTACCCTATGGACTCTTACCTCTGTAATAGATCAAGTCCAGTTAAGCTTTTCTTGATTGACTCCATAGCCCAATGGCCTAAATATTTTCTCTACCCATCTGTCTTCTTAATTCCACCACCCAATAAAAAAAAACAATCCTGAACATTAAGAACTAGCATGAAATCTTATCTAAACAAAGTTAAATTACAAAGAGAGAGCCCTCTCTGGACTTAGGTTGGCTAGAACCTGAGCCTACAAGATTAGGTTTGTGGTTACCTCAGACTTTTCCTTCTTTGATAACTTCTAAGGAAAAAATATGAGTGATAACATAGTGGCGACTATACTGAGTGTTACGGGGAATAGTGTCCACTCGGATGCTGCTATTCCCACTAAGACTAGTAGCTATCTTAGAAACAAACAAGTAAAGTATACTTTGGTTTTCCTTTATCAAAATAGATAAGAAGGGGACCAAGGAGACCAACCTTAGTCTTGTGCTTGATCTCCTCTCCTTCCTGATAGAGCTTTGCTGCTTCTTCTTCGTCTGCCCAGCTTTAAAAAGCACCTGTGGAATCACATAAACATACTACTATCGAAGAACAAAGATCTATATTCATAAATAAAATAGGACCAGATGTGTGTTAACCATACAAATGCATATATAAACAAGTACATAAGAATATGGAGGAAAACTAGAATAACTTTATTAAGATGAAAAGTAGCAAGAGGATTACAACCATATGTTCTGACCCAGCATCATCCTCCAGCTAGAAAGCCCTTCTTCACCTCAAACAAAGCTTAGATCACCCAACACTATGAATATACACCAAAAGCCAACAACACTTCTCTATAAGATACAAAATTCCAGCCTCTGGATCTCTGTGATGAGGGATCCATATATAGATGATTATAGGGAGGTGAGTCATCTTCTGGGATCTTGATTAGTGTCTTCTCTCTGGTAGTTCCTGCTTCCACTTGGAGAATGATGATCTCTTACTCATCCCTGGTCGAAAACAGAGAGGCAAGTGTCAGAGGGGAAGCTTCTGGAAGATTCCATGATCTTCCACCTCGCATTTTGTCGCTGCCATTTGTCCATTCCTGACCATCGCACCCTACAGTGGAGCCATTCAGTATGCATCACACCCTATACACTAGGAAGGTGATATGCATCACACCCTCTGCACTGGGTTTTGAGTATGGTCCAGTTTTGACCATTTATGAGCAGTTTTCAGTGGAGAACTTCTGGGAGATGATGTAATCAGCTAACCTTGTTCGTTTTGGATGTGAAGAAACAATTTTAGGGACTTAAGATCCCTCAGTTTATGGACATTTATGATTGGGGTTGAAGTGCCCAAAAATGTCTATAACAGTTGCCCCCTAGGGCATGAGGTCGTTAATCTTTTTGATGTCGGGCGAAATGTTTTACTATGAGGATCCGAAGTTTTTTCGAGCTGGGAGGTGACCTGTAATAAGATATAATACAATACATTATTTTGACAACATTTTTTCATGATCTAGTTGAGGCGGGCATTACCATGCTCAGCTTTATAAATTCATTTTCATGTACATAGGACAGACAATCATCTGTATGGCATACTGATGATTTGGACTCATCATCCCTTGATTTGGATGATCATTTGTTCGACAATGATGTACACTTGATGTCTTTATATTCCTAAATATATCGCAGCCCAGATGGATGAAACTAGATTCGGGGTCTTCAAAACTCGTTCAATCTTCACTCGGAGTACAAGTCGATCCATGTGAAAAATATTATGGAGTCGAACATGGAAAGACATTGCCTGATTACCAGCCAATGATGTAAGCTGTTAACAGGCGCGAGAGGAATCACCAATAAAGGCAATGACCCTCAAGGTACTACAGTACAATTCACGTGGTGTGAAAAAGGACTTAGCGTCGAACACCACATAAAATCTCTGGGTTGAAGGCCATTGATGTAAACCTGTCGCCGAAAGTGAGAAACTTGCCATTAAGGCATGCAAGTTTCAAAGTACTGAAAGGGGTATTCCTGAGTCAACTTCTTGGATAATGAGCTGATGTCGAGAAGAAGTGACCCATCACAGGAGGGCCTTAATGAATCCCACATCAACAACACAGAACGAAGCAAATGATTTTGGAGGTGAAAAAAATATGACGATATAGGGTTCAGGGTGGCAGTCATGAAGGAATGGAGCATGAATGTATTGCAGTGAGTGAGACACAGGCGAATTGTCTGAATGACTTCTCTTGAACATATCGGCGACACTGACAATGGATTGGTAGCATTAACCCCAAAGATGGATGGTGTGATGGACCAATGGTGATGACCAGTTGAATGGAACAACCCAACCCGGCATGGATGCGGAAGGAAAGTGTCATGTTCAAGAGCGACTTGCTACCAATAAAGGTTTTTCAAGTTTTCTTCCCAATTTTCCCTAGTCATTGCTGACCAGTACCTCTTTATTTTTGTCAAGCTTGAGGAGGATAACATATGCTTGTTCTATAATCTGCCCTTCGGACGAACCTGTCTCTATATTTTAGCGAGCCTAGTGACAGTGAAACTCGTTCTCGTCCATTTGGACGAGTTTGTCGCTATTCGGTTTTAACGAGTTTAACGACAAAGATTACTCGGTTCCTTTCCATTTTAGAGAGTCTGAAAGGAACGAAAAGGAGACTCCAACGATTCTTTTTTGTCATGTAATCCATTAAGTCTGAAAAAGCGTAAAATAATAAAAAAGGGATGAATTTTTGATAGTTTTAATGAGCCAAACAAGACAAGCGCTCGATCTTTTTGTGTAATAATCCCTCAGGTCCAAAAAGATTAAAATCTAGAGGAGGGATAACACTTCCGATGACTTTAACGAGCTGGAGAGGCCAATCGCTCGGAAATCTTTTCATATTTTACGAGTAAGTTGAAAAGAGCTTAAAGGAGACTCGTTTTTGAGGAACGAGTGATGGTTTTGGGTAGCAGTTGATTCCAGGTAAGGTTTGGAATTTTCCAATCATGACAGTGTCACAAGGATGGCTAATAGAATCACTCTTCGCAGATGTTCCTCGAAGGGGTAAAAAATCATATGGGGAGTTTATATTTTAATGAGCTTGAACCCTGCTGTAACACTGCTCGCCAGTCGTATGATAAGGATGTCTCATTCAAGATGCTATTTTGAAGGGGCTTACATCTTTTAAAGCTTTGCCCCGAATACTTTCTTTATGCAAGCTAGGAAACGACCAGCCTCACGAGTTTAAAGGGTTAGAGGTCCTAGAAATTTAAAAAATAAATAGTCACTCTTTGCTTGCATGCGGAAAGGTTTGCATGCCCCGAGGTGTAGCGAAAAAATTCTAGGTTATCATGAAAGTTCCTCGCGAAGCAGACCGAATGCTTTCATGGCGATGTCTACCAAAATAGACAAAGGGGAGTGGTGCAACCACATGCCACTCAGCATAACCTTAACGAAGGTATCTTATTCCAGTCTAATCCCATTTTCCTGTGAGGACGAGTGTGAGACTAGTCATATATCCCCCGCGGAAACCCACTCTATACCCAAGGTTTCCCTGCCAAAATAGACCAGGGTGCATGCCCCCTGGGTTTCAGTCACATCTTCCTGAATCACTCGCGCTCATCAGGTGGACGGACTAGAGATCGATGAGACATTCCTTATGTGAAGAGACCATTTAGGGATGGAATTTAAATATTTGTGATGTGTGAACTAGGGAATGACATTTGGTCTACGAGCTTGACCATTCTGCCCTCGTGCTGAAAACACATTACTCTAAAGAGTGAGGAGACGATGGTTCCCATGCAATAAATATAGTCGCGTCCAAGGAGTAGATTATAATCCAAGGGTCCTTGAACTACCATCATGTTCATGTGTGTGAACGGTTTTCCTTCTCAAAGTAATGGGCACATTTGGAAGGATCCCTAAAGGTCGACTGGTTCCTTTGTCGAAGCTTGTTAGATTTCTCATTTTAGGCAAAAGCGATGGCGAACCAAGAACTTTCCAAGTAGTTGAGGAAAGGATACTCATAGAAGGCCCTTCATCGATGATGGTACCAGCCATGACCATTCTGTAAGCTTGTACAATGATTCTGAATGGTACACTAGCTGGTAAACGGGGTATACCTAGTAGATTCCAATCGAAGGAAATGACTAGGTTGCTTGGAGGTGGGACCGAATAGACAACCAAATATGACTCTGATGAACTTCATTCCTGCGATAAAGGAATGGGTGGACTGCCCCCAAGTTCATCAGAGTCTGTGTTGATGAAAAGAATTTGAACGATGTCGTTCTCTTTCTCTTCAGTGACTGTATCATTCGAAGATGAACACTCTGAAGGCAAGACCAGGTCAGCTGCCGTCTCGACCTTTTGAATTTCGTCTAGTATGCATTAAGAGGGTTCATTTTCAATGATAGATGCTTCGACCGACCACAATGATGGACCAGCCAGATTTTCAACCAGTGGAGGACTTGGCAAGAGTTTTTAATATCCAGGAGGAAGCCGTAGCGGGGAAACAGGATGGTCATCCAAAACTCTTTTAGCCTCGTCAAGGAAGGGACAACGGTGGACGGCGTGATTGCCTTCACACAATTTACAAGGAAATCTAGGATTCCTTTTCTGTCCAGGTGCTTCACTTTCACTGGTTGATGGTGTGCATTCAACATGATCATCAGAGGTTGACGACACCGGATTGTGCAAACGAGGAGACCAGTCCCTTAAGATCTGTGGGGTGCAGGGACAATCTCGGTGATAGTGGTCTCCATTGCAAATGACACAAGGAGATTTTTGTTTAGACGGTGCGGTGTGAGGATTTTCGCTAGATGATTCTTGGTTGCCCCCTTTCGATTTTGGTTCCTTTTTCTTCTTTTCCTTTTTCTCTTTCTGCTTCTTCTTCTTCGCAGTCACTTGATTGTTAGCTTTACCAGCTTTATCAAGCGAAGAGGAAGGAGGAGAGGGAGAATCAGATGAAGTAGAAGGTTGGTGGGCAACTCTAGTATCATCTAGTTGTTGACTTGACTGTTCAGGAATTACGGTATTTTGAACGATAGAGGTAGAGAAGAGCGAGACAGGCAAACCAGTCTTCAACCCTGGAAGTGACAATGTGGCCATATGGGGTGCACCAACATCTCCCCAAGAGGAGAAGGGACTAGGATTTACGCCAAGGGGAAACCTTGGTTGGTAGACTCCATTTCTCTCAACCTAAAGACCAAAGAGGGAATTTGTGATGTTATTCTGATTAAAATAATTTTTAGACGCTTTGACACAACTTGTTTTATCAATTTTAAAGAGTCGAGAAAAAACAAAAGATGACTCTAGTCACCTTCGATTTTTAGTGAGCCTTAAGTGACAAGTGCTCAGAGGACCTTTTCTTTTAAGGAGTCTGAAAAGGAGAAAAATAGACTACTCCGGAAATCTAGGCAGAGGGGATTACCAAACCAATCGCAAAACTGCAGAATACTTTTTACGGTATGAGAGTCAATCTTCCCGAATGTTGTGTTCAGTGCATTGCGATCGATAGGGCGGCAGCCACGACTTCCTAAGGATAAAGGATGCAGCCTATTGTGGTCTCCCAATATATACTCGACGGTACGTGGGAGCACAAGTCTGTACTACACTTGGCATCTAAAAGTGGAGGAATCACCCAACCAACAATGAAAGCAACAGTTACCAGATTTTACGACGTCGGAATACGTCTCTAGCGTAGACCTCTAGATGTTGTGCGTTAGGTTCCAAAGCGTTGTTAGATTCATTAAATTTATTTTAAGTTGATATTGCTTAAAAATTTTCCTTTCAGGTTCACCGCATGATGTGTATATAATTCCTAAAATGGAGTCTAAGATGATAAACAAATGTTTAATCTTCTTTTGACAATGAGAATCCTAGCTACTAAGGAAAGAAAGTTAAGAATCTTTCTGCAAAGAGCACAGAGCACACGCTAAATGCACTGTCCTAAATCAAACTAAGCAGTCAAAATTCAAATGCACATGCATGTATTTGTTTTCAGCCTTCTTAATGTATGAATGATGATAAGAAAGCTATGTGCAAATCTAAATTATTTTCAAAGCGACAACACTCAACCAATTTCTTTTCAAAATGAAGTGAAGGTAAGAGAGACACTTTGCGATTTTGAAATGAAAATTGCTTTTCGATGCTTTAAAAAATACTAATTCAAATCATATGCAATAGTAACTGTATAATCGACTATCAAGAAAAATGGGATTGTCTTCTAAAACTGAAAAGGACAGCTATGACACTTTCAGATCCAGAAATGACAGTTCGACTATGCTACCTTTTTGCAAAAGAGAACTGAAAATGGCGCACAATACATAAAAACACTTACAGTTCTTTGCACTAAGGAGGCGGAATAATGTAAGATAAGGGGGTTTTCACAGAGATACACTGACTACAGACAGCAAAACTCTTGAATAGGACTGAAAATAGTGAGAAAAAACCACAGTCTGAAGGTAAAGTTAACCTTCTCTGACCATCACACCTGTCACACTGTGAATTCAGTATGCAGTGCACCTACTGCACTCGGGAAGTGCGATGCATATAGTTTGCCTTGAAGGCAGGGTGCGATGGTACCAGTGCGAGACTTTAAACAAGTTTTTACTCACAATTTGCAATTCATTTCAGGGATTTAGGCCGAGTAAGTAATGTTCAGTATATGTAAAACACAGGGGTGATCTAAAGAGGTTACTAGAGCCACCACTTAGGGAAATTAGACTGTTTGCAGATCGATTGTTTAATTCATAAACAAAACCCGGAGATAGACTAAAGTAGCATTGATCTACTTTGCATTTGTATAACAAATGTTGTTCGAAGGCTAGCTAGCTTGGCTTCAGGCTCCATTTGTAGGTTTATAAAAGAAACAAAGACAGATAGGCTAACAAACAATCTAGTCACTTCCCAATGGAGTCGCCATTTTGTTACCGGGAATAGTGTCCACTCGGAAGCTGCTATTCCCACTAAGACTGGTAGCTATCTTAGAAACAAACAAGTAAAGTCTATTTTCGCTTTCCTTTATGAAAATAGATAGGAGTGGAACAAAGGAGACCAACCTTAGTCTTGCGCTTGATTTCCTCTCCTCCCTGATAGAGATTTGCTACTTCTTCTTCGTCTGCCTAGCTTCAAAGAGCACCTGTGGAATCACATCAACATACTACTATCGAAGAACAAAGATCTATATTCATAAATAACACACAACCAAATGTGTGTTAACCATACAAATGCATATATATAAACAAGTACACAAGA
Organism: Pinus taeda; assembly: GCA_000404065.3. Lineage (NCBI taxonomy): Eukaryota > Viridiplantae > Streptophyta > Pinopsida > Pinales > Pinaceae > Pinus > Pinus taeda. The sequence continues at coordinate 34,935 of APFE030635439.1, forward strand.
ATATGGAGGAAAACTTGAATAGCTTTATTAAGATGAAAAGTAGCAAGAGGATTACAACCATATGTTCTGACCCAGCATCGTCCTCCAGCTAGAAAGCCCTTCTTCACCTCAAGTAAAGCTTAGATCACCCAACACCATGAATGTACACCATAAAACCAACAACACTTCTCTATAAGAGACAAAATTCCAGCCTCTGGATCTTTGTGATGAGGGATCCATACATAGATGATTATAGGGAGATGATTCATCTTCTGAGGTCTTGATTAGTGTCCTCTCTCTGATAGTTCCTGCTTCCACTTGGAGAATGATGATCTCTTACTCATCCCTGGTCGAAAACAGAGAGGCAAGTGTCAGAGGGGAAGCTTCTGGAAGATTCCATGATCTTCCACCTCGCATTTTTTCCCTGCCATTTGTCCATTCCCGACCATCGCACCCTACAGAGGATAAATTCAGTATGCATCGTACCTTGTACACTGGGAAGGTGATATGCATCGTACCCTCTGCACTGGGTTTTTAGTATGGTCCAGTTTTGACCATTTATGAGCAATTTTTAGTGGAGAACTTCTGGGAGATGATGTAAGCAGCTGACCTTGTTCCTTTAGGTAGTGAAGCAACACTTTTAGGGACTTAGGAGCCTTCAGTTTATGGACATTTATGATTGGGGTTGAAGTGCCCAAAAATTTCTATAACAATACAAAGGTTTCTTTAATCTGCAAATGAGAGAAGAGTTATGAATGTTCCCTATGGCTGCTCCATATATATATCCTCCTTGAGATCTCCAATAATAAATGCACTCTCACATCCATGTGATGAAATTCCCATCTGTGAGAAGCAACAATGGCTAAAACTAGTCGAATGGAGTCCATTTTTGCAATAAGTGCAAATGTCTCTGTGTAGTCTATGCCATGTACATGTGAGTATCCTTTTGCAACAAGTCCAGCTTTATACTTGCTGATCTCACCACCTATAGCAATATTTTTTCGATAGATCCACCAACATTGAATAAGCTTTCCTCCTTTTGGAAGTGGAACCAAGTCCCACGTGTTGTTTTCCATGAGAGTAAAGTACTCTTCATCCATGGCAGCCTCCCAAAGCAGGTTTCCAACAACCTCAGAGTATGATTGTAGATATAAATCAAGTGTCATATCGAAATATATGGGAAGCAATGGTTCGGTGGAAGCCAGGGCTTAAGGTCCCCAAAAAACTGTGACCTAGTCCTTCTCGCATCTGCACGATCACCAACTAGTTCACCCGCATCTTGCAGGGTTTTCTCCACTCAAGTTAGTAGCTGAGTTGGAGTAGCCATGACCTACTCCTTGTCTTAGGAATCAGACCCAAGAGGCTTCTTTGATGGTTGCTCTAAAATGCTCGAAGAATTTTTGGAGTCCTCCTCATCAGTGGCAAGAAGCGGTTCCTTCGCAGGGTCTGCTAAAAAATCATGGAGTGATTCTTCTTCAAACTTCACACTTCGAGCTATAAGGAACTTTTCAGTATGAGAGTCCATTAGTCCATATCCTTTGAAACTATAAGGATATCCAACAAAGATACATTCAACACTTTGAGGCTCCAAATCCTTCCTCTTATCTGTCGAAATGTGAGCCCATGCTCGTGAACCAAAAATGTGAAAGTGCAAGACTTTCGATTTCTTACCAGTCCAACATTCAAATGGAGTGGTGCCTTTGAGTGCTTTGTGAGGAATGTAGTTCTGAATGTATGATGCACAATTAATAGCTTCAGCCCATAGCTTAGGAGCTAATGATTTGGATTGTAGCATAAAATTGGCCATCTATTTTAACGACTAGTTTTTCCTTTTCGTGACACCATTCTGTTGTGGTGTATATGACACTGTGTGTTGTAGTTGTATACCTGCATCAATACAAAGTTGTTAGACATCTTTGTTGACATACTCCCCCACATTATCAATATGGAGTATCTTAATCTTACACCCAAACTCATTCTCAACAAGTGATTTAAATTCTATAACGCATTCAAATACTTCTGATTTTAATTTCAGAAAAATACCCAAGTAAAGCGAGAGAAATCATCTATGAACTTAAGTACATATCAAGCCTTACAGATTGAAGGCTGCGAGAATGGGCTTGTGATGTCACTGTGAATAAGCCCAAGAGGTGAAGAAGTTCTCTGTGCCTTCCCTTTGTCAAACTTTTGCTCTGGATGCTTGCCAAGAATGCATCCTTGACATACACCACTTGTGAATTTAATAGCGGACAATCCTTCTACCATGTTTTCCTTGCTGAGTTGATGCAAGTACTTATAGTTTAGATGGAGAAATATTTCATGCCATAATCTACTGATATCATTAGATTGTGATAGAAATATAATGCTAATAGATTTAGGAACAAAGTGGGAGAAGAAATATAAACAAGAACTGTAATCTGCAATTCCATGTGCAAGCTGTGAGCCCGCGGAAATGTCGGTAATCACTACGGAGTCGGAAGTGAACTCCACGTTCCTTCCAGAGCCAGAATGAGTGATCTGATATATCGAGAGGAGATTTGGGGACAATGAGGGAATATGAAGCACATTTGTGAAGCAGCCCCCTTTAAGGTATAGAATTCCTTCTTCGCACAGCTTTATAGGTGCGACATCTCCCAAGTAAATTGGGGATCTTGTGCTTTCTTCGATGGAGGAAAATTCATCTTTTGATGCAGCCACATGGTGATGCACCTGAATCAAGGATCCAATCTGATGGAGTGGATGTGAAAGCCATTAAAGCATGACCATCTCGTGCTCTCCCTCTCCCATCTCCCATTCTGTTATCATCCTTCTTCTTTGCATTCTCGAGCATGGTGAGATTGTGCTGCTACAATTGCTTAGCCATCTCATTGATTGTTTTCCTCATGCAATTTTCTTTTGGATGAAAAACTTTGGAACATTAGCTGCAAAGTGTTATTTCCTTCTTCTTCTTACCCTTAGGCAAAGAAGATCTCTCTAAAGATTGTACAAATTTCTCCTTCTTCGTTTCATTAAATTTACCCTTCCTTGTTTGCTTGTCTCTTCCACTGCTCTTTGGAGCATCAGTAGCCACAAGTGCTTGGTTCTTTGAATGCTTCATGGCACCCATTTGGACTAACTTAGCTTTCTCTTAAGTCAATGCTGCAATGAAGTCATTCAATGGAGGCATTTTCCATTTTTCCTAAGTCATTTTAGATGCTTGAAAAGACAATACAAATACATAATATTCAGGGCCTTTCGAGAGAATCGAAAGGATGAGTTGATCTTCCTCTTTCTTGACTCCACATGCATCAAGTTCAATGAGGAAGGATTTAAACTTGGTGAAGTATTCTTGCAGGTTACTGAATTGAGTTGAACTGAGGGATATGAGCTCATTCTCCAGTTGATTCACTCTCATTTCATCTTGCTTGCTGAATAGTCCTTCCAATGTGGTCTAGTCTGCATTGGGAGTAGTGGCTCCATTGACATGAAAGGGGAGTTACCTAGAAATTGATAGGCATATCAACCCAATTGATTCATCTAATTTATTGAAATACTTGATCTTCTCTATTGCATAAGTCGGTCCAGTCTCTATTTCCATTGTTACCCTATAAAGCCCTTTACTTTGGAGGAGTAGAGTGACCTCTGTCTTCCATTCGATGTAATTGGAAGGATTTAGAACAATTTATGTCGGCTGAAAGAGATGATCCACTACTACTTGTTGTGACTCCTTATGATCTATACCTACAAATAAAACCATGTACAATCCACTAGATTCGAACTAGCTCTGATACCATGTAGAATTCCTACAGAAACTCCAATAGATATAGAATTCTAGTTAAATTAAACACAAGTAATTTTCTGATATTAAAGAGAGGAGAACAAGAATTTTCTCCATAAAATCAATGTATTAAATTAATTAACAATAATAATACATGAGAAACCAAACCTCTAATCCCAAAGGGACGTAGTTATATAGAAATTGCCAGATCTAGAAAAGTAGGAAAAAACTAGAAAAGGCTAAGAAAAGCTAAAGGGAGGCTTAAAATAGCAACAATGACTCTAAGGAAACCTATGCCAACTATCAGCCATGAGGAAATCATGAGGAAGGCATAATTTCCCAAGGAAGGAAACTTTAAAACATGCTAAAATGGTTGGGGGACCAAATCCCTTGATTTAAGGGGGAATCTCCATGTTGGGCGCCAATCCTCAAATAACTCAAGCAGATGAGGTGTGGTTAGGTGTGAACATGCACTTAGATGTCTAAATGGTTTAGGAAAGTGGTTGGACGAATATTTCCATAATATTAAGCCTTTGAAGGTAAAAAGCAAAGAATAGTTGGTCCACTGAGCTAGTTTACCAAAAACCAAGTGTGAACATGATTTTTAGTGCTTGTGGCTAAGTCAAGGATACTAGTCTAAAAAATAAATGTAGACGTTAGGATTATATTCCAACATTGTCAAGCTCGCAGGTATTCACGTTGGAATTTTTTTTTTTACATTGTCAAGCTGGCATGTAGTCACACCGTCAAGAGTGAACTTGAAATCGGTTGTGAACTTGAAAAAGCACGGGAATTCGTTAGGAAGAAAGGATTCACAAATGAATAAAACAGTGTTAGCTAAATTGCAGCAGAAGGGAGAATAGGATCCTATATCCATGATGTTTGTATTAGTGTATTGATTGAAGTAAATTATGAAACATATTTTGTTTGTAAAGGTGATATTTTTAGGAACTAATTGAGGACCTAGCAATGCAGATTGATGTCAGTCCATGAGTTCAATATCTATCTATGGAGGATGTTCCACATGATGTTGTGAGCAAGAGCAAGGAAAGGGATATTGAACTGCAGAAGGAGGGTCCACTAAATAAAACATAAAGTATGAGGGTGAATATTGTAGATGATCACATTGAAAAGATACTTGGGGAGTAGTCCCTTATAGAACAAGCTTATACTAAAAATGACAAGCTTATTATGGAATATTGGGTTAAGAAAAGCATAGGCTTGAAAACAATTGCAGGTCAATAGATCTTTGGATTTGGGATAATAAAAGTTCCTCTTTGAGACTCTTATCCCCCTTCTTAGTTTATATGGATATGAGGTTTTGGTTCATGACATATCCAAAGAATAAAATAGTAATATTGATAAAATCAAAAAACATTTTATAGCCTACAACCTCAAGATTAAAGGATGTACTCCCTACCCTATCCTCTTGATTGAATCTAGCCTTTCCCCTATTGAAAGCATGACCATGATGAGGTATATCATGTATAAAAAGACGTTATACAACATGTAAGCCAAGAGGATTCCTAAAATTTATTCTAGTTATAGTCAAAACCCCCACTTTTAGCTCAAGTGAGGATGGCATAAGGATGCCCAATCTTGGCTAGACCATTCGGGAATAAATGAGGAAATCATCTTGCAAAATAAGTATAATATTAAGAATATTATTACTTCCAAATTTAAGGAGAAGTTATGAAGTCATAGAGAGTTAGAGGGAAGAATGAAGCTAGAATATAATAAGGAGGTGATAAACTCTAATCTTGAAAATCATAATTACAACCATAATTACTTATCTAGCTTGACTAATGTTCAGAAGAAAATGAACATTACTAAGATAAGAACTAATTTTATGAGCTCCATAGTGAAATTGGGTATTGGTCTATTCCCACAATGTCGTGGGAAGGAAGAAATAGTTTGTGCGATACTAAGAGGGTTGAAAATGAAAATAACCTTCTCTTAGACTTCTCGACTTATAATCAAATTTGTTCTAATTTAAAAAATATCTATTACAACACAAACCTTCATGACCTATTAAGGGAACAAAACTTTGGTGAACGAAGAATACTTCTCTCACTTCTCTTTAAGCATACAGATAATATGTTAAAAAAATTCGATTAATTTCTTAGGTTCTTAAGTTTGGATAGACCACATTGGTCTTAGTAGACGTTAATTATCATCATTATCTATCATCTCTTATATATATATATATTCAAATAGTTTTTTTTTTAAGTTTTAAATTAAAATATTTTTAAAATTACAAGAATTATACATCTTTCTCACATTCAAGCTGATAATATAAACTTATTTTTTAAACTTCTAATTACTTTAATTTTTTTCTTTAAAGTTGATATAAAATTGTGTTAGTTCACATGTACATAGAAATAATGTATTTTGGATTAAGAGAGTGAAATATTTTTAAGACGACTCCTTTAATATCAACAGGTAACTGTGGGAGTATTCATTTTGGTTTTTTATTATAGTTGACATTGTTTATTGTTTAGAGAATAATTTGTTTTTATTTTAAAAAGAAAACATCTCAAGTTAAGGTTTACCATGGAAGGAAATATACATCTCCCTCATACTAGAGGGCACACCAACTAACCAAGCAAGCACATGAGAGTAGAATTATTGATGTTTTATAATGGTTTTAATTAAAACTACTTTTTTACTATAGGTGATATTATTCCTTTTTTCGCGCGGGAAGAAATATGCCACCCTCTAAACTCTAAGGCTAGAGTAAGTTGAGAGCTAGAGTGAAGTTGTAAATATACTCACTTTCACAAAGGCTCAAATACAATACAAAAATATTCATCAATGTATTATAGCTCATTATGTCATAGGGATTTGAATGTCACTAGAGAAGATAACAACCATATAAGCCAACCATAAAAATAAGTCTGATTAATTCATTGTTTTCTTATTTAAAAAATATTTTATTTTCATTTTAAGTGAAAAATAAATATGGAAAAGAATTCCAACCATATAAGCCAACCATAAAAATAAGTCTGATTAATTCATTGTTTTCTTATTTAAAAAATATTTTATTTTCATTTTAAGTGAAAAATAAATATGGAAAAGAATTCCACATCTCTCATAATACACATCTCGACACAAGCATTAATTAATCCAACAAAATCAGTTTATTTGGTCATTTTTTTATTCAAATAAACTTGCTGGGGTCAAGCTTAGTCGTACACTATGTAACAATCAATATGTCCAAATTCAGAGAACAAAATATTCTGCAATCTCATTAATTCGTTTGTTAAATTGTAAATCTAGTAAAGTAAATAGAATCAAATACCATATATCATGCCTAAATTGCAGCTTCAAAATGCCCGAATATATTAACCGCCATTTGAATTGAAGCTTCCCCATGAAAACGAAACATGAAATGGGGAAAGGTAGTTGGCAATTAGGCTACGCTGTCAAGCTTAACTGAAACAATTAATTGAGGAGTCTATACCGTAACGCAGGAGTCTATACCGTAACGCCACCTAAAGTTGGCGAAACCAATCAGGGGGTATAACGTTAGTCCAGTTCAAGCATTCAATACTTTTAACATGGAGACACTTCATGATTTAACCTGGAGACATTTTGACCATCCACGTGGCAAAAACAGCTTTGTACATTTTCGGCATTTTATGCCAACCGTGATTTAAGCTTATATTTGAGCCGGTTGGTTAAAGGCGCGGCCACTGGCGAGGTCGGCAAAGAGCGTGGCACCAACTCCTCGTCTTTCTGGGACTGTACCGGTATTTGTAATACCCACCTGTATAGAGATTTTTTGTTACTTTTGTGAGGTATCTTTTGGATTATTTATATTGATTTTTTTGTTGACATGTTTTGAATCATGTACTGTGAATCATTTTTAGAAACCAAAATTTTAATTCAATAAATTCTAGAATATGATATACTTCTTAATACCTTCTACAGAGGTGAAAGAACAGAGAATTGTAAAATTGTGTATATGTTACAGAAAATGTTTATGGTAGTGGTAGTGTCGTTCTTGTTGCTCCGTGCTGGCCTGGGGGCCATGGCTTTGGTCTATTTGTGGGTTAGGGGGTACGTTTTCTCGGACGAAAGGAACAACTGGGGGCAACGGTTGTTCGAGGGCAACCGTAAACCTAAGAAGCAGCAGGGCCTCTCGGCACCTGAGCTCCAGCAGCTGCCCATCATTGAATACGGGAATGAAGAGAAGGGAGACGAGCGTTCCTCGGGGAGCGAAGGAAGAAGCAGCGCCGACTGCGCGGTGTGCCTCGAAGTTTTCCAGCGCGGGGACCGTTGCCGCGTGATTCCGGCATGCAGCCACGCATTCCATGTGCAGTGCGCGGATGCGTGGCTCTCAAAGCGCTCTGTGTGTCCCATTTGCAGAAGGAGCGCCGCTTGCGAGGGGAAGGAAAGCAACGGTGTGAATGATGGCGCTGCTCCAGCTGAGAGTATCGTGGTTGACATGCAGAGTCCATAACGCCTAGAGACTACAGAGGTTGAGGCCGTGGCCGCCATGGCTCTGTACAGGGAACACGATTTAGCCAGCGAGTCAGTAGGAACAGATTGCGGCTAGTGATTGTAAGTGATCGATTTTATTTAATAAAAAGCAACCATCGTAGCCGAAAGTATGGATACAGGGAATTTGGTGAGACTGGCTCGTCATTTTGCTTTCATGTTATGGTTAAAGAAATTTTGAGCATCTAGTACTGACTTCGAATGATGACGTGTTAATGGAGCTTCCCATCACACTGTCAATCTTGGTTGTTAGATGGTTCGTAAAATGTTGATATTTTTAGTAAAGGTCGTTGTCACAAATGGTTTGTCGCCTTAATGCAAGTCATTGTCGTGATGATGTGTCAATAGTAGTGAAGGTGACATTGTGATGATGTTTCAGCAGACGTCATTGTCGCAATTGTGATGATGTGTGAATATAGGTTTTCTTTACAACTGTGATGATGTATGAATATTGACCTATGTGGCTCATGGTGTGCCAACAGTGGCCATGGGTGCAATTGTGATGATAAGTCAGATAGAAACTTTGACAAAAATTGATTCGAAAACTAGAGGAATATATTTTTGAAGTTCTTTGCATGAGCAAAAGGGTTAATGAAAAGATAGGGGATGGTAGGGATGAATAGAGGTCGTGGTTGCACTTTGATGACGTGTCATAAAGGTTTTGCTATACCATTGTGATAATGTGTGAAAAAAAGTTTTTTTCTTTACCATTGTGATAGTGTGTGAAAAAAGTATTTGAATAGAGGTAGCCGCCACAAATGTGATGATGTGTTAATAGAGAAATCGTTGTGCGATGACGTGTCAAGGAAAAAAAAAGAAAAACTTGCTATGACTGCTCGTGTTTGGGAATGACATAGGGAAATGCTAAGCTAAGAAAAGCCTTTTTTGGGATATAAAGAGTAAGTTGATTAGGTTTTGTGTATAATATGAACATTAAAATTAATTACAACAAAAATATTGTTAGCTTTGTTAGCCCATAAAAATTAATTGTTACTGAGCCTGCTTGAATCATTTCCATTTCGGGAATGTATCTATCTTTGGATTTTCACCAACACCAACCTTGGTTTTCAGCTTTCAAAGATAGTTAGTGAATTGAGGCTAACTTGTCGTTTCGGGTTGTCATTTTGGGATACAATAAGAGTTGGTTAGTGATGGAGCCTTTCACAATACTTATGAAGAACACACTTATCTTTGTGCTTAAAGCGACTTTTACATTTGTATGGTTGTGTAAAGAGAGAAAGCAAAGGGAATAATTAAAGGGTTTTATGTTGGTGGATGATGCATTATTCCAAAATTACAAGGGTTTTATGTCCATGGTGGATGATGAATTATTTCAAAACTACACGAGTCGTTAGAAATATGTCATCTTTAGTTTTTAAACTTAGTATTAAAGTTAAATTATATATATATATATTTTTATATGTAAAATGTTAGTGTAATTTTCATACTATGATTTTGTAATACCTTTTGTTAATGTAAATATTATTTTTTTATTGTAACCAAAGAAATCATTATTTTTCTGAAAACATAAACTGTTTTTGAATTAAGTTATGAGAAGGAATTTTGTTGTTATCAGTGAAAAGAATGTTTTTTTAATTAATTAGTTAAAAGAAGTTACATATTCCAAGAAAAGAAAACCAAATCTTGGAAAGTATTTGAGAAGAAAAATGATCAAGATGATGGGGATTTGAGATCAAGAGGAAGAGGAAGAGAACTGTGTTGAGAAGTTAGGCAATTATGCTACCCAAGTCTGGTTAAGACCAAATGGTTGGAGACACTCTTAGTCTTTGAATGAGAAAGAATTCGCTAGAACAATGATAGCATGGGGAGATCTACTGTTATGGTAAATCTCATGGTAGGGAGGTCTAATGTTATGGTAAATCTCATGGTAGGGAGGTAAACATAGTGCAGGTCTATGTGTAGACCAAAAAGGAGCAACTAAAGACTGATAAGTTGAGGATTCAGATATAAGACGTAACATTAGATAAGTGACGCTCTTTGTTTAAATCTTTCAACTTACATAGATTAATAAATTCTAACCTATGAAATCATATAAGTATTGTTCAGTAAGTTTTAATTTCTAATGGTTATTACATTAGAACAGAGTCTTTTATAGAGGCGATGAATTATGTGCAAAATTATTTAAACGAGAATCAGAGAAAATAACACTTTATTTTACCTAAGGTAGAATACAGTAACATGGTAGATTACAGTAAATATGTAGCTTGCAACACTTTATTTTACCTAAGGTAGAATACTGTAACATGGTAGATTACAGTAAATACGTAGCTTGCAGCAAATATGAAGATTGTTGTAAATATCTAAATTATAATAAATGTCTGGAATTACACTTTATTTTACCTAAAGTAGAATATGATAAGATAGTAGATTACAATAAATATGTAGCTTGCATCAAATATAAAGATTGCTATAAATATTTAAATTATAGTAAATGTCTAGAATTGCAGTAAAATAGCAGTATACATAAACCCTATGATAAAAAAACATGTAACAGAGTAATTTTAGTAACAAGCTCAAATAAATATATATTACATGTATATATTATCTTCCGTGTGATAGAAAGAAAATTTCAGTTGAAGAAATTACGAGATCTTATCCATAGTGAAATCTTCAATTTAAAAAGATTTTTGAATTTAAAACCCAAGCTATCTTCCCTGACTCCAAAACGCTAGAGGAATTACCTATGTCGATTTAGTCTGGCACTCCTCAGTGATTCCCATGTGGATGGAATACCTACAAAAGATTAGCGGGCTAATCACCCCAAGAGATAAGATCCGTTGATGAGGGAAGCCAATCCCAAGAAAAATTTCAAAAGAGTGCATTAAAGGTTGACTACCTTCGCATATATGAGATGTGTCCATTGAGTACGGAAGACCATAGGAATTAGAATTCTAAGGTTTTAATTCATATCGACCTAAAAATAATTGCCGAAAATCGTAAACAGAATAAAAGTGTTGAGTTATATGGTAAGTATGTAGAATCTCAAAGCTTTAATTACTATCACATTTTTTTTTTTTTTTATATTTAAATGTGTTACAGATTTGTTGCATTGGATCCATGGATAGGGTTGCATTGGATCCATGGATAGGGTTACCTGTGAGGAAATGGAATAGTGTTAAAAGAGTTTTCAGATTTAATTTCACAATGTTAAAATTACAAAAGTAGCATAGATGTTGTATAGTTTATTTTTGTATTTGGGTGAAGGCACTCTTAGATATTAGAGACTATTTCTTAAAGCCAAGTCTATAAGAATGGTTGTTTCAATAAACAAAGCTATCATTAAATTCAAAAGTTCTTTTTAGATGAAGTTATTATACATAGCCACATTTTCCATGTTGATTTGACCCTCAACCATTTTAAATTGAAATTTAGTATAGACTTTATATGAATCCCCTTGTCACCATTTATTTCCCCATTTTTCAAAGGTCTTAATATGATTCTATATTTAATTTTTGCAACAAGGTGTTGGAGCTTGACATCAATGCCATGAATAATCCAAGTTACAATCAACACTAATGTCACTTTTTTCTAGGGCATTAAAATGATATTTTCTAGGGCATTAAAATTATCATTTTTTTCAGCTAAGTCTTGAATAATCTAGTAATATTGTTAATGAAAAAGCTTAAAATCAATCCCTAAATTGAAAAATGACATTACTAGCAATATTTGTTTTTTGTTATTTTTTATAATGTAAGGCCAAAATTTCAACTTAATTGAAACCATAGTGTAACAACTTGTATCATTGTAACCAAAAATTAAAAATCAATATTGGAATTGGAAAGTGACAGTCTTTGTGGCTCCTACAGTTCTTTTTCAATGCTAAAATTACAACTTCTTTGAGATTCATCACCTTGAAAATTAATATCCTTACAACCAAATTTCTAAAATCAAGCTTAAAAAATAATAGTATAAACAAAATCACAAAATATATAAAGAAAAAGAAAAGAATAAATAACAGACTTAAAAATAACAAAAAAATAAACCCATGTGAGGAACCAATCCCGTGAATAACATGAATGGTCCAGAGAGGGTTATGGGTTCAAATCCTCACTAGATAATAAAAAAAAAAATAAAAAATCAATATTGTATTAACCCAAGAACAAAATTAAAAACTACATTTTAATAATAAAAATGAACATTTCCCTAAATTTGTAAAAAAATACTTCAAATGAAAATCACATTAAAAAATATAAAATAGAAACATAGTTTGAAAGAAGTATTCCTAAATTATTTATAAAAAAAAAAAAAAAAAAACAAATAAATTCTAAATTATTTTTTTCAAAATTAAATTTTTAAACACTTTTTTAAAAAAACATAATTTAAAAAAAAATAAAAAAAAAAATAATCCAATTAAAAATTAAAATACAATCTCCCATATATATAAATTGGAAAATAAATATAAAGAGAAAAACACAATTAAAAAATATAATATTTTTTCATTTTTAAAAATGCAAATAAAAAAATAAAATACAATCTCTCACAAATATATAAATTGGAAAATAAATATATAAGAGTATTTTGTAAGGGGTTATCCCGAAAACATCCACGCCTCACCATTGCATCATAGCTAGATTACATAATATTTTCTACTCATAATTTTTTTGAAGTATATTTTGTAGCAGTTTTGGAAAACAACATGCAATATAGCCTTTTTGTTTTGGTGGAAGCTATAGAAAGTTTCCAGCCGTGCTTCTATCTTCCAAGAAGAATTGTAAAGGTGAATTTTCTAGGTCTTAAAGTAATTTTCAATGTAGAGGGAAATTACATGTATTTTTTTATCATTTTAATGGTCGATTACACCCTTGAAGCAGAGGTGGATATATAATCTGTAAGGGGTGAATTCATTTAACAATTTTTTTTCTTATTTGATGTATATTATTTATGTCTTTTTAGATGTTTATTAAATTTTAATAAAGTTGTAAAAATATAAAGGAAATTTAATTATTTAATTTCATATCAAGTTTGATATTAGAGCAAGTTTGATCATTGTTTTGCAAAGTCTTGAATGCTTATTAGATCTAAGCTTAAAGTGTAAAGAAGGATGGCTTGAAGGGTTTAATCTTGATATTGGTATGAGATGAACATTTATGTGATATCATAAAGGGAAACTATGAAAGGCCAATTCAAAATTACATTTGTTAAAATTGGATGTGAAATTTGATTTTCCAATATATAAAGGCGAACTTGATGCACAAAATCTAGATTGGATCAAGTAGATTGAAGTGCACAAATTCAAAATTACATTTGTTAAAATTGGATGTGAAATTTGATTTTCCAATATATAAAGGTGAACTTGATGCACAAAAGAAGCTAGATTGGATCAAGTAGATTGAAGTATACTGCAAGGTTTAAAGAATTGTGGATAAAGAAGCAAAGGATGTGAAATTTGATTTTCCAATATATAAAGGCGAACTTGATGCACAAAATCTAGATTGGATCAAGTAGATTGAAGTGCACAAATTCAAAATTACATTTGCTAAAATTGGATGTGAAATTTTATTTTCCAATATATAAAGGCGAACTTGATGCACAAAAGAAGCTAGATTGGATAAGTAGATTGAAGTATATTGCAAGGTTTAAAGAATTGTGGATAAAGAAGCAAAGGTTCAACTGGATACTCTCTAACTTTGAGGCACAACATTGATATGGTGGTAGAGTAAGGTTCAAGAAGAGCTTCATAGGAAAGTTAAAATGGCATCCTCTTCGTATGAATTTACATTTACATTAAAGAATCAATTATATCCATTAGGATATATGCAACAAGCATTATTGGATTGGAAAAATCTAATAGAAGGAAGATGAAAAAACATGCAAGATGATACTCGAGTTCTGAAAGAGGGAATTAAAATTAGGCATTCCTCTTTATACGTGAGAAACTATTTTGAAGTACATTAGAAGGTTTGCATAGTTATTTGAGGCATAATATTGTGATATTTAACCCAACTAATATTGATGAAGTTTCTTTCCAAGCTACTCCTATCGAGTCAAGGGGAAAGAATATCTTTGGGAACTTCTAAAAGAAACTAGTGTAGGAATTTACAGGGTAAGTTCCTCAAATAGAACACCAAAAGGACACCACTCACAAACAGATCACAGATCAATACACCAGTATTTTGATGTGGTTAAAACCCTCAGAGAGGGAAACAGTCCACGGCCTGCGCCAACGTGGCTACTACAGGCAATTTATTAATAAAAGAATGAAAATTTACATAAGCTTCTCTCATGCACGGTGAACCTACAAATGACCCTCCATGCGCTTAAAATAGAATTCATGGACCAATCAGGTGTCAAGCCATGGATCAAGTGTCGGTAATACCGAGGAGAGAATGAACCGTCGGATCACTACATATCGTGACCGTCGGATTGTAAGTTACAAAAGTACATAGTAAAGAAACACACTTTACCTAACTTATACTAGACCAAGTTATACTTAACTATTCCTACGTGTCAGAATATCCTAACATCCCCCCTTAAGAACAACTTGGGATAGGATTGAAGGATTTACAATTATGACACAATAGGAGAAGGAAGGAGGCACTAGAGCCTATCCCCCCTTAGTGACAACTTCCTGAACTCCAAGCATATATCGAAGTTTAGTGAACTTCGCCTCTGTGAGAGCCTTTGTGAAGATGTCTGAAACCTGATCATCTGTTGAACAATATTGCACTTCAAGAACATGGTCATGAATGAGTTTTCTGATGAAGTGCATGTGTAGTTCAATGTGTTTGCTGCGATGATGCTGGACTGGATCTTTGCATAGCTGAATGGCACTTTGATTATCACACCAAAGTGTGGTTGGATGCTGCTGCTCAAAGCCAAATTCTGATAGGATCTGACGAAGCCACAAGGCTTCCTTACTAGCTTCCACGGCACCACGATACTCTGCTTCTGCTGACGAAAGAGAAATGGCAGCCTATTTCTTACAAGCCCATGTAATAGGTCCTGAACCAAGAGTGAAGACATAACCAGCAGTAGACTTTCGATCATCGGGGTCTTCAGCCCAATCAGAATCAGTGAAACCAACTAATAGAGGAGCTGCTTTGGCACTGTAATGAATCCCAAACTGTATTGTACCTCGAACATAACGAAGTATTCTTTTAGCTTCTTTCCAATGACTTTCACGGGGGTTTTGCATAAACGAGCAACAAGGCCAACAACAAAGGAAAGGTCAGGACGAGTATGGGTTAAATACAAGAGTTTTCCTACAAGTTGATGGTATAAGGTAGCATCAACTTCAGGAGAAGTACAAGGGACTGAAAGTTTGACTCCAGACTGAAAGGGAGAAGGAGCTGGCTTACAATCTTCCATGTGAAAATGACGCAGAATATCACAAGCATACTTGGACTGGGAAAGGGAAATACCCTCCTTGGATTGCAAGACTTGAAGACCGAGAAAATAGTGTTAGTGTCCTAAGTCTGTCATTTCAAATTTCTTTTTAAGGCTGGACTTCACATGGTTTATAAGGTTGGGATCACTACCCGTAAGAATAAGATCATCAACATAAAGAACAAGGATGATAAGAGAGTTGCCCACTTTCTTGGTGTAGACAGTATTGTCAGAATAACACCTAGAAAAGCCAGATTCTAAAAGAGAGCTATCCATTTTGGCATACCAAGCCCGAGGAGCTTGCTTGAGACCATAAAGAGATTTCTTAAGTCGACATACAAGGCTGGAGTCTGTTTGGATGAAGCCAATGGTTGTTCCATATAGATTTCTTCATGCAAGTCCCCATGCAAGAAGGCAGATTTAACATCCATCTGATGGACTTCCCATTTTAAAGAGGCAGCAAGGGAAAGAACAAGGCGGATAGAGTTCATTTTGGCGACAGGGGAGAAGTTTCAGTGTAGTCAATGCCTTCAACCTATGAAAATCCCTTAGCAACAAGACGAGCTTTATGTTTATCAACTTTCCCATCTGGTCCATACTTTGTTCTGTAAACCCATT
>APFE030635439.1:61860-106144 GCA_000404065.3 Pinus taeda
CTGCTTCTGCTGACGAAAGAGAAATGGCAGCCTATTTCTTACAAGCCCATGTAATAGGTCCTGAACCAAGAGTGAAGACATAACCAGCAGTAGACTTTCGATCATCGGGGTCTTCAGCCCAATCAGAATCAGTGAAACCAACTAATAGAGGAGCTGCTTTGGCACTATAATGAATCCCAAACTGTATTGTACCTCGAACATAACGAAGTATTCCTTTAGCTGCTTTCCAATGACTTTCACGGGGGTTTTGCATAAAACGAGCAACAAGGCCAACAACAAAGGAAAGGTCAGGACGAGTATGGGTTAAATACAAGAGTTTTCCTACAAGTTGACGGTATAAGGTAGCATCAACTTCAGGAGAAGTACAAGAGACTGAAAGTTTGACTCCAGACTGAAAGGGAGAAGGAGCTGGCTTACAATCTTCCATGTGAAATGACGAAGAATATCACAAGCATACTTGGACTGGAAAGGGAAATACCCTCCTTGGATTGCAAGACTTGAAGACCGAGAAAATAGTGTAAGTGTCCTAAGTCTGTCATTTCAAATTTCTTTTTAAGGCTGGACTTCACATGGTTTATAAGGTTGGGATCACTACCAGTAAGAATAAGATCATCAACATAAAGAACAAGGATGATAAGAGAGGTGCCCACTTTCTTGGTGTAGACAGTATTGTCAGAATAACACCTAGAAAAGCCAGATTCTAAAAGAAAGCTATCCATTTTGGCATACCAAGCCCGAGGAGCTTGCTTGAGACCATAAAGAAATTTCTTAAGTCGACATACAAGGCTGGAGTCTGTTTGGATGAAGCCAATGGGTTGTTCCATATAGATTTCTTCATGCAAGTCCCCATGCAAGAAGGCAGATTTAACATCCATCTGATGGACTTCCCATTTTAAAGAGGCAGCAAGGGAAAGAACAAGGCGGATAGAGTTCATTTTGGCAACAGGGGAGAAGGTTTCAGTGTAGTCAATGCCTTCAACCTATGAAAATCCCTTAGCAACAAGACGAGCTTTATGTTTATCAACTTTCCCATCTGGTCCATACTTTGTTCTGTAAACCCATTTACATCTAACAAGTTTGCGTCCCTTTGGTAGAGGAACAAGATCCCATGTATCATTTGCCAACAATGAATGATATTCTTCATTCATAGCTGCTTCCCAATGTGGATGGCCTGAAGCTTCTGCAAAAGTGTCAGATCATGATTTACTGGAGCTTGAGCCAGTAAAGAAGAGGCTCTTTCAAACTGAGAACGTGTACGTCGCTGATCTGTAGGATCACCGGCAAGATCACCTGCTGCATCCCGAGTAGCACGGACCCATCTTGGAAGGTGAGGATCCTGAGAAGGTGGGGGAGGATTATCATCCTCACTTTCATCATCTGAAGAAGAAATGTTTTCAAAAGTAGAAGAGATAGGAAGAGGTGGCACATCCGCCGGACTAGGCTCGCAGGCCGATTTATTTTCATCAAATTTTACATCTCTTCTAATGATAACATTCTTGGACTTAAATGGAATAAGTCTATAACCTTTTACATCTTCAGAATAGCCAACAAAAGTACATTTCTCACTCTTAGGTTCTAAAGCTTTATGCTTTTCATCTGGAATATGGGCCCATGCTTCACTTCCAAAAATACGAAAGTGACTTACATCTGGTTTAATGAAACTCCAAGCTTCTTCTGGAGTGATATTCTTTAGAACCTTAGTAGGAGTGCGATTTATTATATAATTTGCACAATTAATTGCTTCGGCCCAAAAACTAATACTGAGTCCTTTAGATTGCAGCATACAATTAGCCATTTCCTTTAAGGTGCGATTTTTCCTTTCAGCTACACCATTTTGTTGTGGAGTGTATGGAACAGTATGTTGCATTTGAATTCCATTTTCGGTGCAAAAGTTGATGAATGTGTTTTTAACATATTCTCCACCATTATCAGTTCTTAGCTTAAGAATTTGATGTCCAGATTGTTTTTCAACAAAGGCTTTGAAGGCCAAAAATGTGTTAAATACTTCGCTCTTGAGTTTTAAGAAGTATACCCAAGTGCGTCTGGAGAAATCATCAATGAAAGTTAAGAAATACTTGCAGCCAGAGAATGAAGCAACAGGAAGTGGACCACATAAATCACTGTGCACAAGCTGTAAAGGGGCTGAGGCGTGCCAAGAGGCACGTTTTTCAAAACTGTCCCGATGATGTTTTCCGAGTACACATTCGGAACAAACACCATCTCTGCAAGATACCATAGGAAGACCTGTCACCATATTTTCTTTACATAGATGCTGAGGGAGCGATAGTTTAAGTGACCAAATCGCTCATGCCAAAGTTTGCTCACTTCATCATTATGAGCAACAAATACTGAGGGAAGATTTGATGACCCAAAGTTGTGAAACTTATACAACCTTGTGGAATCATCAGCAATACCAGTAGCTAGAATCTGTTTAGGATCTCTTAGATCCTTGATTACAACATCATGAGGTGAAAATTCAACAATTTTACCTTCACCTGAATGAGTTATCTGATATACAGATAGAAGGTTGCTGGATAAGGTTGGAACACATAATACATCATTAAACTGACCATTGTCTAGATGAACAGTTCCAGTCCCCACAACATTAAGAGATCTATCATCACCAACATATATATTTTTGGTGTTACAATCATGTAAAGAAGAAAACATGGCTTTGTTTTTGGCCATGTGATAAGAGGCTCCAGAATCAATGAGCCACTCATGAGAATGAGAAGAAGAAGATACATTTAATGCATAACCAGACTGAGATGATTGACAACGACATGCAGAAAGTGCCATTCCTGAAGATGAAGTTGAAGTTGAAGTAGAAGAATGCTCCACATGGATGTTATGTTTCTTCATTGCGGCTTCCAAGGCTTCCATCTTCTTAAAGCATTTAGATTCTAAGTGGCCATCTCGATTACAAAAGTTACAATGTCTATCAGTCTTCTTCCATTTGTTTTTATTGGTCTTATCATTTTGCTGAAATGATCTTTCATTTTGAGACTGAGTTTGCTTAGGACCCTTGTTTGGTTTAGGACATTCTTTTTAGGATATGACTTCTTAAGATTCTTTAAATTTGGTTGCTGCTGGGCGACTAACGCTTTCTTGGAAGAGTTTCCAAGATTAAGAAGACCAAGGTGTAAGAGTTTTTCTTGTTCTCTTATTAAAGAATCACAAAAAGAGTCAAGGAAGGGGCCTTGTAGTCTTTTCCTTGACAAATGA
This sequence comes from Pinus taeda, assembly GCA_000404065.3. Lineage (NCBI taxonomy): Eukaryota > Viridiplantae > Streptophyta > Pinopsida > Pinales > Pinaceae > Pinus > Pinus taeda. Next base: position 65,086 of record APFE030635439.1, read on the forward strand.
AAGCTTCCCTTGTAGAATGGAAGGTGGAAACAAATACAGAGTAGGCTGGTGCCAACTTAGTAAGGATGGAATAAATAAGGTTACTATCTTCTTTCTTAACCTTAACACCTTCCAAGAGATATCTAAGGGTCTTGAATTTGGACAAGAAATCTTCAATGCAAGAAAAATTATTAAGATCCAATGTAAGCAACTCATTTTCAAGTTGATGGGCTCTAATTTCATTTTTAATCCCAAAAACTTTAGTGATTTGTTCCAATGCTTCATGAGGAGTATCAAGTTCTGCAATATGGTATCTAAGATCAGGAGAAATAAACATCCCTATCAAACCACGTGCTTGATCTTGTCTATTTTCCCATTTTGCAACCTTGTTCATCCTTTGGTTTCTTCTCTTGGCCCGTGGCTATTCTGTAGAGAACTTTACTTCTAAGTAAATCTTCCATGTAGGATACCCATTGGAAGTAGTTAGTGCTGTCAAGAATGACTTGGCATGGACTTTCCATTTTAAAGAAAACTGAAGTTGAAGATGCTGAAAGTAAGTGTTCCAATGGATAGATCTCGAAAAATTAGGATGTTTTAAAAAAAATGGTTCTGAAAAAGGCTTCCGGATGAATAAGTTATGGCTTTTTAAAAAAAAATAAAAATTGTTGAAGTTGCCGGCAAAGTGCGCGAATGAAAAAAACGCCCCCACAAAACGGAGATTTGAACCCAATACCTCTACTCTCTTAAAATAGCTTTGAACCAATTGAGCTATACAAAAAATTTGAGAGAGAGAGAGAGAGAGAAAACCCAACACGAATATGCAAAGAAAAACGAACCTTACGGCTCAAAGTTAGCTTTAGCCGGAAACTAAATATTTTTCTCAATGTTTCTGATTTTCCAAGATCACACTAAGGTGCAGGGAAAATGGCATATGCATGAGAGAAAAAAAAAACTTCCTTTCTGTTTCTGATTTGCCCAGATCGCACAGAGTCGTAGGGCAAAGAGCATATGCAGAAATGAAAGGTATAGATCCGGTAATAAAAAAAAGCTAAATAAACAGAAACCGAAATAACCAGAGAGAAAATAACAGTAAACTGTAGATAAACACGGTATACCTCCAGATTTTAAAAATGACGTAGATAGGGCTACCGGAAACCTTTTCGCGTGAAACGAAAGGGGTTCCTCATTGGAACAGATGCTCCGAACACAACAGAGTAGTCCTCTCAGCTCGAAAGCAGTCAGAAACAGAAGACCTAGGAAACGACAACCGCATGCAGTTCTATCGGCTTCAGATTCGGATCACCAACGGACACGGCCCTCAAATAGCTCTGATACCATGTAGGAATTTACAGGGTAAATTCCTCAAACAGAACACCAAAAGGACACCGCTCACAAACAGATCACAGATCAATACACCAATATTTTGATGTGGTTAAAACCCTCAGAGAGGGAAACAGTCCATGGCCTGCGCCAACGTGGCTATTACAGGCAATTTATTAATACAAGAATGAAAATTTACATAACCTTCTCTCATGCATGGTGAACCTACAAATGACCCTCCATGCGCTTTACATAGAATTCATGGACCAATCAGGTGTCAAGCCACGGATCAAGTGTCGGTAATACCGAGGAGAGAATGAACCGTCGGATTGTAAGTTACAAAATGTACAACGATAAAGAAACACACTTTACCTAACTCTATACCTAACTCTATACTAGACCAAGTTGAACTTAACTATTTCCTATGTGTCGGAATATCCTAACAACTAGATCGATGAGTTGTAGGAAAGAAAGAAGAACTAAATTGAAGAAATAAGGTAGGAAGCCTACATATTCAAATTGCAAAAAGGGAGAATGTGATGATTCAAAGTGTTGGAAACTTCATCAAGAACTGAGACCAAAGAGGTTTAAGAACAAGAAGGGTGATGAGAAGACCATTTCTATAGTCCAATAGGACCTTGGGTTAGATCTATGTGATGAAACCAAGATCACAACCATGGGGATACAAGGTAGATCTTCTATTGTTGATTCTAGCTCCAGTGATAATTCTTCAAATTTTGAAACTATACACGATGAAAGGAAATGAGGTGATATATTTCAAATGAGATTCATCTCAATCCATATAAATATTGATACACGCTTCAATAATGATTCACAAGTTAATTTTATTCTAAATAAATTGCTAATACATTAGGATTGGAAATATTTCAAATGAGGTTCATCTCAATCCATATAAATATTGATACACGCTTCAATAATGATTCACAAGTTAATTTTATTCTAAATAAATTGCTAATACATTAGGATTGGAAACCAAACCTTATCCAGAACTATATCCTTTTGGATGGGTATGTGAAAATGATAAGTTACAAGTGTCGAAGAAATGGAAACCTAGATTTGTAATTACATCTACCTTCACTGATGAGGGGGAGTTAGATGTCATACCACTTGACATTTGTGGGATTATTTTTGGAATTACATATTTATATGATAAGAATGTTATTTTCTATAGGGAGGAGAACAAGTATCATCTTATAAAATGTGGGATTAAGTATATTGATATATTATCGAATGAATACCAATATGTCTCTTGTTACCATAGGCTAGATGAAAAGGCTTATAAATGACAACAAAAAAATTGTACTCCTGATTGTGAAAGATGAATATGATGATAAGTATGAGGCTTTTAAAGGATGTGATACTAAATATAAAGATAAATCAATTAAGGTTGTTTCTAACTATGATGAAGTGTTTCAGGGACTTAAAGGATTACCTCCCAAGAGAGAGATACAATATAAGAACCAATTGCAGCAAGGTTCCCTTCTTCCTAAAATTGTTATGTATAGGCTATCAATGATTGAGGATGAAGAAATCAAGAAACAAGTCCAATATTTCCTTGATAAAGGATCAATCCAACCAAGTACTTCTCCGTGTGGATTTCCCATTGTGTTGGTACCAAAGAAAGATGTTACATGGAGAGCGTATGTCAATTTTCGAGCATTGAAGAATATCATAGTGAATGATTGTTACCTTGTTCCGCATATTGATGATTCACTAGATTACGTGAAGAATGCATTCTATTCCACTAAGTTAGACTTAAGAAGTGGTTATTATCAAATTTGAATTGTTGAGGGTGATATTTGGAAAACTACTTTTAAAACAAAAGGGTCTATTTGAATAGCTAGTTATGCACTTTGGGCTTTGTAATGCTCTGTACATTCATGTGAGTTATGAATGATTTATTTAGGCCATTCATAAATGATTTTATAATAGTATGCCTATATGATATCCATATTTTCAGTAAAAAAATGGGAAGATCATGTAATGCAAGTCAGAAAAGTCTTAGATGTTTTAAAAAATGAGAAATTGTGTCTAAAGATGTCAAAATGTGAATTTGGTAAAATATATTTAGTATATTTAGGCTATATTGTAGGGGTGGTGAATTGAAAATTGATCCCTCTAAAGTTCAATCCATAAGGAAATGCGCTAAGCCTAATAATGTAACAAAAGTTAGAAGCTTCCTAGGAGAAATTCAATATTGGATGAAGTTGATTTCTAAGTTTTCAATTATTGCATCTCCTTTACATGCTTTGACAAGTACTAAGAAGGTATTTTAATCGGGAGGTATATAGTAAAAGTCTTTAAAATTTTAAAAGAGAAGATTAGTACAACCCCAATTTTGATATTGCCATATTTGCAACAACCATTGGAAATTGAAAATGATGCAAGTGATCATGTCATGGGAGAAATGTTAATGCAATTCATACTGAGTCCTTTACTAGTATAGTAAGAATTGTATGATTTGGTTCATGGTGGGAAAAACTGGAAACATTATTTCATGGGAAAATAAACAATTGTCCATACAGATCATCAGCTTATGTAATATTTTCAGTGACATTCCAAGCTACAACAATCAATACATCCAATGGGTGGGATTCTTACAACAATTCCATTTGGTCATTATGTATAAGAAATGTATGCAAAACAAAGTTATTGAGATGTTGTAAAGACCTTCTATCATTGCTTCCATTGTTTTACAACAAAGCTCTTTATCTCATGAAGGTTATATCATTATTTTGTTGACCACTTGTATCTATCCATTAGTTTATGGATGAAAATTGATGCTTTTCTAAAGATTGGTTTCCATTAACTCCAATATGGTTGACCAAAAATCTTTGAGGAAGTGTGAGTCTCAATCATATACAACGGATATGGGCAAGCCAAAAATGAACCCTAATATTCTAAAAGAACATATTTACAACCTTATTTCTTGTCACTTCCCTTTTATAAGGCATCATGACATGCATTTTTTTAAATCTATCCACTACCAAATACAAGAAGTCATTGCATTTTCCATACATAGGTAGACCCCTTGTGAAATCCATAGACACACTTTCCCATGTATGAGAAGTTACATGACGTGGCATGACAAAACCTAATTTTCTATTACTTGGTTTGTTAGTGACACACTTGACACATCCCCTTCAATATTTGGACACAATTTCATTCATTTGAGGGAAATAACAATAACGTTGCAATTAAGCAATTGTTTTTCCTACACCAAAACAACTAGAAATGAGAGAAGTATGTTCTTCTCTCATTACATCTACTCTTTCATTCCATGGAAATCACAATTTACCAAGATGATATAACAGCTAATAATGAACATGATAATATAATTATTGTACTTGTGTACCATGGATTATTTTTTCATAGACATCCTTGAAATATTCATCTCTAACATTTTGTTCTTGTTGAAGTTATCGAAAACATCTACTTGTGAACAAAACAATGCATGTCTTTCTTAGTACAATGAAGGTACATTTCCATCTAGTCTTCTATTATGTGAAATTTTTGGAAATATTAATAATGAGTCTTCATTTTTTGGAAAAAAATAGTGTTTCTATTATGAAAACTATTGCAAGGAAATTGAAGCAATGTGATGCTTATATCTTAGGAAAACATAATAGACATCCATTTCATGATTACACTTCTAGAGCAAGTAGAAAACTTGCACTGGTTCACTATGATTTGTGTGGCCCTATGTGTATTCCTTCTACAAATTGAAATATATATGATAACTTTATTGATAATTACACCAAGATGTGTCGGGTATTCTTGTTGAAAGGTAAATCAAAAGCTTTTGAAACTTCTAGAAAATTTCATGCATTGATTGAAAATGATGCACAATCACATGTTGGTTCCTTTCATCATAATAATGGAAAATAATATACTTTTAATGACTATATTTTCCTTCATGTGATTCAAAATCAAACTAGTGTTCCATACAATTATCAACACAATGGTGTAGTTGAATGAATGATTCTCACTATTTAAAATATAAGTTGCTCAATGATTATTTTCAAAAATGTAAAGTTGATGTTTTGGGCTGATGTAGTTCTAAGTGCAGTAGATGTCAAAAACAAATTTCCATCTCATGCTCTTAGAAATATGACTCGTGAAATGTGGTTTGGTCACATTCCTTCGGTAAGTCATTTCAGAATCTTTAGTTCCACGTTATGCCTTGATTCCTAAGGAATGATGAAGTATGCTTGATTCAAGGAGTAATAAATGCATATTATTGAGGCATCAAATACTTCCAATTCATATCATCTTTATGTTGAGGTAAATAAGAAGTTTGTTTTGTTTAGAGATGTGAATTTTCTTGAATATTCCATGACTCACAACACTATTAAGTGACAACTTTATTGTTTTGATAGATTCAATCATGCAAAAAATTATCATGAATTTAGTAATGAGATTCTACATCTTGAAGGGTGGGTCCCTATATTCATATCAATCAATTAAATATCCTTCTAAAGCATTGTCTCCCCCTAATGAAGTTTTGATGACTTCCTCAAATTAAGAAGACCCTTTAAGTGATGTGATTGAGAGGATTGTAAGGTTAAATTATAATGTGTCCCTCTCTTAATCAGTAGAGAAACCTAGAACATCTCATAAATGTTCCCCAAAATGGATCACCATGCTTCCGTTATGGCACCCATGGTTGAAGAATATTACCATTAACTGAATAGCTTCCAATTCTGATTGTGAGTCATATATATCTTTTATATTTTTCAATGCACCATAAGAAATTGTAATTAAAACTATATGATGGCTCATATATTCACATGAATAAGTAATAGTGATAACATAAGCTTCATTGTCTTTGTTCTCCCATATGGATAGTTGATTGTCTTATGTGGGCTTGGCAGGTGCAATGTCATCCTCTCCTTCAAAGATGTCTTTCCACAAGGCATTGAAAATGAAGGTCTGCCTAATATTTCTAGACCATTATAAATAGTTCTCATTGTCAATGAGAACTACACTAAAAATGGAGATGAGAGAATGCATCATCAAATAAAACTTGAGCTTCAAACTTAAAGGTGAAGGGGAGACATAGAAAGATATAATATTAGGACAAACCTTCGCAATTTTATTCAAAAAAATCAACGGTACACAAGTGTTAGTAATCAAACCCTTCAATATGTTGAAATTTTTGTAATTAAACACTACAAGTTCCCGTCCTAACCCTTGAATAATAATAATAATACCAAAAAAATTTAAACACATCACTCCTTGTTAGTTGGTGCTCACTTGGTCACAACATTATCATGTTCCCTAATGGGTCACTTGTCGCTTAACGCCTTTGCTCGACTCGACTAATTTGGGAGTGAATTTGCTTGGATTGAATCCTTACTATTATATCAAGTCGAAAAGGATTAAAAATTATTAGGTTGTATGGATAGAGCATTATCGTGTGGCCACCGACTATAGCAATCGGCCTTGCTTTGATTGCTAGTTTATATAGGACTAGTATTCATTTCTATTTTTAGGTATTTCTATAGCTTCTATATCCTAGGCATGGGATTCATGTCATTCAATTGGAGGGGATTTAATGTATAGCTCTTGTCTGATTAATAGGAAAGACAAAAAAAGAGGAGATAACATTTGATCGCTTCATTCAATTCATGTTTCTTTATTTTTAAGGAGCCAGACAAAGTGGTGATGGGAGTCCTAGTCACTGTATTCAAACATGTGATACGAGGATAAAAACATCACATCTTTTAACTGCATAGCCAAAACCCTAATTTGAATACTTCCCTCTAGATGTATTATATCAATAAATGCAAGCAACAACAATATAATGAATCCAATTTTAGGTGTGAGGTAATTTAATTGTGCTTTAAATTACTTTACATTAAAGTACCAATCTACGCAAGTAAATTTGCAAAGTACACTACACAGTATGTGCTATGAATTTAGCTTTCAATCATGGTGCTGAAAGAAAAGCTATATTCTATGATTGACAAGAAATAAAAGATGAATTCATGAAAATAAATAAAACCCATTCTATGAAAACATGAAATGAAATGACATGTCATTCTATGAAAAATAATTGAAATTTTGATCTAGAAAACAATAGAATTTAGGTCTATGAAAAAATATAGACTTTAATCTATGAAAGCATGAAATTGTATTCTAAGAAAGCATATAGATATGATCTATGAAACAACAAGATTATTATAATAAAACATAAGTCTTATTTTATGAAATCAGGAAACGTCTACTCTATGAAAACAGGGAGGTATATCTTATGAAAGAGAGAGAATATCATTCTATAAATGCAGTAATGAATGTTCTATAAGGGCATGAAAGTCTATATTATGAAAGTGGAGAGATTTATAATATGACGAAGAATTTATTCTAGGAAAACAAAGACACTTATTTTTAAGAAAGAAAGGAATCCTATTTATTAAAAGCATTAAAATTCTATTGAATGAAAACAAGAAATTATATCTTTATGAAAAGATTTCAAAATTGATCTACTTAAGAAACTATCAAAATGAAATCTATGAACAATATAAAAAGTTATTCTATTGATTGAGAATTTTAACTTACAAAAAACATGCAAACCTTTAATCTAAGAATGAAAAATGTGACTAGAGAGACTATAAGTGTGAATGCAATTAGAAAGACTACAAGTGGAATTTATTTGAAATGAACAAATGTAAATTCTAGTTAAAGTGAATATTTTTGTATTTTTTATTTATGTTTCAAAAACATGATCTAAACCTTGAAGAGAATAAAGAAAATCATTAAAATGATGAGACTGAATGTAAAGGAACTGAGCTTTTAATTATATCAAAGTGGAGTAAAATAAATCATAAAATAAAAATATTATACTACATGAGTATCACATCCCACAAGGGGGCCCTCCAGATGATCGTAAAAGACTAAGAAAAACATAGAGAACTATTCTATGACTGTCACAAAATACTCATCAATACTCAATAACAACAAAAGGAAATGTCCGCTATTAAAATATAAATAATTGTGCCTACATGTTATTCAAAATTCTACATCATCTCTGTGTCTCTCTCTTGTCAACGAGTCAATTTATAATGTCTTTTAAAAACAACTAACTCAAAATGATGTTGGTACAAATCATATGATATGGACAATGATTAGGTGTCCATTATAATTTGGAATTTAATTCTTATAATTCATTGATGACTCAGTTATCATATGAAAATGTGTATGGACAAATAATCACTCTTATATTATTCCTTAGCTTATTGGATCTGAACAAGACAGACTCGATTATTTGAAGTTGATTCCAACGCCAAATAATAGTCCTACTGTAAATTTGACTTTGTTCCTCATGTGCTAGGTGATCTGGAGGTTTGACCAAACTATCATGGTCATCTTGTGACCATTTTGATGTTCCAAATATGTTGGACATCATATTAGAAATTTTTTCCACCTGGTCATATGCTTAAGTTGGCCTTACTGCTTCAGAAACCATACGAACCTAGGATCCAACTATAGATTCTCACAAGCTAAGGAAATTGTTATTTTCTATAATTTGTATACATTAGCTCAATTTTATGAATGTTGAAAATGGCAACAAGAAATTATAAAAATAGAAGTGCTAAAAATAGCACTGCTATAAATAGAAGTTTGGGTACCAGCGTTGGATTGAGCAATAGAGAATGAAAAAATGGAAGTACTAAAAATAGAATTGCTATTTTTAGCAGTTCGGGATGGATTCCTATTTTTGTCAATCCCTAGACTAAAATATGAAGTAAAATTCGAATTTGAACTTAACAACTGTTTGAAAATAAATAAATTAATTCACCATGAGTTAATTAGTTGTGAAAAATCAAACATGAAGTGTATGTGAGGACATGCAACAATTTCTCTATTAATTGATGAATTTATCCATGAGTTAAAGAGATAAGGATGAGATCTAATTTGAGTAGTAATTAGTTGGCTGAGTTAACTGAGTCAAGTCTAGTTAGATTGATTTAAATAGTTTGTTTAAATTAATGTGAGTTCAGTTAGTTAATGCATGCTTGCAATAACTGCTGCACTTCAGATAACTGAATATTCTCTCATCAATAACTCATGAATGTCAGTTCAGATAGAGACCCAATTGAGCTCAGAGGAGGGAAAATGTACTATCAGTTGGATGGATTTTTCCTATAAAGGAAACTCATCCATGGAGAAGGATTCATCTCCTTCAAGATTGCGCAGTTGGATCAAAGGTTAGTGAGTGTGTGAAGAGGCCAATTCACACAAGTGGCTACACTGGACCCCAAGGAAAATTGTGCAAAGAAATAGGAGGCTTGGAGGGCAGAGGAGAAGGTTTAAGAGAGGCTTTTGACTATCTATGAGCAGCAGAGGGATTGCAGAGAGAGAAAGATAGCTTGTGAGCTGATTCTTTTTGTAATCCAGACTATATTTCCACTTGTATGATAATACAGAGTTGGGGGTTTAGGCTAAGGCTTTCCCTGTAATATTTCTTTTATGTTATGTGTGATTGATTTCTCCTTATCAGTTATATGTGTTCAATTGATCTTGCTTAATTCGATTAAGCTTCCGCAAAGTGTTGTAGAAGTAGATCTTGTATTGTGTTTTAGTATATCACATAATCTGTTGATCTATAGTGGGAATTTCTACATGGTATCAGAGCTGTGAATGGTATACGAAGAAGAGAAATTGAAGTAAAAAAAATTGGGCCGCGAGTTTTTAGAGCAAAAATGAAATTTTTTGTTCAAAATTTTCAGAAAAAGAAAATATCCTATCTGGATTCCTTGTGGAAAAAGACCAAAAAAAAAAAAAACACGGTTGAATCGGAGTTCGGATGAGGGAGATATCGTTGATTTAAAATCAACTCTTTTTCCAGAAAATTTCGTGACGGCGAGAAAGATGAAATAGATTGGTGTGCTAGCCAAGAACTTGTATACACTTGAGGTACAAGATGCATGCAAAGCCTTGAGGAGCAAGACAAAGGTTAGATACTTGGTGGTTGAGAGGGAGAGTAAATTACCTCTCAACATGTAGGGCCAGAAGAAGTCTTAGACAATTGTGGAGGAGACATAATTGGTGAAGCAGCTTCATGAGGTTGTAGAGCAGCCACAACTAGACAAGGTGAGAGAAGACCAAGTGGAGGCATCCACTCATGCAGATACCTCCAATAGGGGGGAATTTCGAGCTAAGTGGCAAGAGGGATCACATGCATCCATACCTCTAGGTTGGAGGTGCGGTGATGTGGAGTGACAGTCCCAAGAAGGGTGGAATAGGGGTAGGATCATTGAGGTACCTAACCTCTTTGATTAAAACTTGCTACGGGAGCCCTAAGAAGGAGTAACAGGACTAGCTAAGTGGGTAGAGATAGATGTGGATAGAGTGGTAGAGAGACTTACAGTGCAGGAATCCCAAGGTAGTGCAGACTTAGCAGGCTGCAACAATGCGAGAGGCACAAGAGTGTTGCACCAGTGTAGGATGGCACAGAGAGCTGTGCAATGGTGCGAGATGCATGGAGTGTTGTAGTAGCTTAGATGTCACAGAGGGAGCACTTGTCAGTAGTAGAGGAAGCTTCAGCATCAGAGGATGTTTCTAGCCCAATAGAGAGGTCAGTTGGGAGTTTTTTTTGTTTCTAGAGTTGCTGGGGCAACCACACTTGGTAGAAGTGTTGCATGCATAACATTCCAAAGGTACAGGATCGGGTTCGAGTTGAATGCCTTTCTTGTTGAGAGGGAGTGTTGAAAATGGCAACAAGAAATGATAAAAATAGAAGTGCTAAAAATATCACTGTTATAAATAGCAGTTTGGGTACCATTGTTGGATTGAGCAACAGGGAATGAAAAATGGAAGTGCTAAAAATAGAATTGCTATTTTTAGCAGTTCAGGATGGATTCCTATTTTAATCAATCTCTGGACTAAAATAGGAAGTAAAATTCGAATTTGAACTTAACAGCTATTTGAAAATAAATTAATTAATTCACCATGAGTTAATTAGTTGTGAAAAATCAAACATGAAGTCTATGTGAGGACATGCAATAGTTTCTCTATTAATTGAGGAATTTATCCATCAGTTAAAGGGATAAGGATGAGTTCTCATTTGAGTAGTAATTAGTTGGCTCACTAACTGAGTCAAGTCCAGTTAGATTGATTTAGCAAGTTTGTCCAAATTAATGTGAGTTCAGTTAGTTAATGCATGCTTGCATATAACTATTGCACTTCAGATAACTGAATATTCTCTCTTGAATAACTCATGCATGTCAGTTCAGATAGAGACCCAGTTGGATCAGAGGAGGGACAATGTACTATCAGCTGGATGGATTTTTCCTATAAAGAAAACTCATCCATGGAGAAGGATTCATCTCCTTCAAGATTGCGCAGTTGGATCAGAGGTTAGTGAGTGTGTGAAGAGGCCAATTCACACAAGTGGCTGCACTAGACCCCAAGGAAAATTGCGCAAAGAAATGGGAGGCTTGGAGGGTAGAAGAGAAGGTTTGAGAGAGGCATTTGATTGTCTATGAGCAACAGAGGGATTGCAGAGAGAGAAGGATAGCTTGTGAGCTGATTCTTTTTGTAATCCAGACTATATTTCCACTTGTATGATAATACAGAGTTGGGGTTTTAGGCTAAGGCTTTCCCCATGATATTTCTTCTGCGTTATGTGTGATTGATTTCTCCTTATCAGTTATATGTGTTCAATTGATCTTGCTCAATTCGATTAAGCTTCCACAAAGTGTTGTAGAAGTAGATCTTGTATTATGTTTTAGTATATTGCATAATTTGTTGATCTACAGTGGGAATTTATACAATAAATACAACCATATAGAACCACATAAATATTTGAATTATTTCCTGTTTATGCCTTTGTAGCTCAGATGACCATGTTTATGTAAAATGGGGGAAGATTATGCAAAAATAGGCTAGCTATGAAGGTGTCTATGAGGTATAAGTAATAAAACTAAAGTAGCAGAGAGTAAAAAAGGTGCTAATTATTACGCCCAACATTCGCCCACACTTAGAGTGTTGCATATCCTCATTAAAGTTGGAAAAATTGTAAAATTTTGTCAGCGTATTATTTCAAAGGATGGTCTCAAATTCTTGGATCAAAATAGCCAAGTTGTTTATGGTGCCCTTCTTCTTCATAACAATGGACTACCTTGGTTTTCTCATTAACATATTTTCCTTTAAAATTTTGATTTTTAGTTGGAGTGTTTTGTTGGATTTCTTGAGCCTAGAATTCTTATGATACCAATGATATATTATTTTGAGCATTTTATGTTTTTTATCCTTAAGAATTCAATTTCCTCTCTTTATATGCCTTTGTAGGACTTCTAGTTCAATTATTTCTTCTCTCCATGCTCTGATGATGTCTAGTTCCATAGAAATATTGAAAGGTATATCATGCCTAGGACTGTGGGATGATGATGTTGGTATGTGATTTTTGAAAGAATGTTCATGAATGGGAAAGGGTTCTATTACCTTTCATATTTACTTTTTTCTCCACAGAACCCATGTAATCATAAAACTAATTTTTTTATTTGATCAACCTCTTGACTTTTTCATTCAGGTACTACTAGTGTTTGTTTTGACTCTTCCACCTTTTTAATTTCCAAAATTTTAGGTGGAATGAGGTTATTTACCTTTTTCATACTCATTTTAATCCTCTTGTAGTTATATGTGTGCTTTGAATTCTTCATTTCCTCAGAATTATATATTTTAATGCTCTTTTTCTTAAGAGTAGCTATAACAATGACATTATATTTAACTTCCTCCGGATTCCTCTTGTTTACTATTGTTGAGTTTATCCTCGATTTTGAAATTTTTTTCCTCTTTTTTGACTTCTTATTTACTTCTTTGCATGCTTTTTTTTTTATGGATTCCCCTCATCAATAGTTTTAGAGATCCAAATTTCATCAACTTCAAAAACCTCTTCAAATTCTAACATTATCAAATCCTCTAGCTCTACAAGATTACTTTTTGTCTCTGGGGGTGTAATCTCCTCTATTTCCTACATTGGCATTTCTTCAACCTCTATATTTTTATCTGTATGGTTAGGGCTTGAAACATAAACCCTACCTCTTCTTCTCTTTCTTTTCAAGCCATCATTTTCTTCATACGCTAACAATTCTTTGAAATGATTACTTACCAAGAATCTTTCCCAATTATCATTTATTATTCTAAATTTTGATTCAATAAGAATATTGACTAATGTAATGTGATAAAGAGCTCTATCTATGTACTTGGAATTTCTTTGTATACTAAATTCCATCTTCTTTAAACAACTGATCAAATAGTAAGCTAAATTTATCTCTTTACCCTTCAAGAGTGCATAAGAAGTCTTATATGAAGTATTGTGGTACCATACATCCCTCCACAACTGATGAATTTTTGGATAAGTGAATAGTAAATTTCTCCATTTCTTCTTGAAGGCCGATACATGTATCCCCTTTTTCCATCTTGTAATATCAATGCTAGAGTTTTTAGGAAAAGTTCTCCATGGATTGTATATGAGCCATTGACACCTAAAATAATTTTCCCTTGTCCATGGAAATCCTATATCTTCTGCTTGGAATGATTATATCACATTTAGTATAATATCCCTAATCTTCACTTCCACTCCATCAAAGGTTCTTGTGAACACCCTTGTCACCTCTACATCATGGCCTTGAAATTTATTAAAGAATTTCAGCCATCCAAATATTTGCAATTGTTTCTCCACTTTGGGTAAGCCTTTGAAAATTCTGCACCTACAGATTTTAAGTGAATGAAAACACCCATTTTCCAGTGTAGGTAATTGTCATCTTCAGAACACACCTTCAATCAGCTACTATGGGAATGGTTACAATATGGTTGAGGTAGTGGATGTTAAAATGGCTTCAGGAGTAATGGAATGGATTTCAAAAGGTGGTGAATTATCATATGCACAAGAGGTGGAAGTGTAATGATATGATTGTCTAATCCATAATGATTGCATAATCCCCTAATAAAATCATATCATGACACTGCCACCTCTCATTGTCTAATCCATAATGATTGCATAATCCATTAATAAAATATCAATGATTTTATAGGTGATTTAGTGATTTTATTATATCATTATATGGTATTGACATTATTATTATTCAAGGGATAGGAAGCATGAAACAACTTTTCCATCATTAATTGATATGAGGCTAAATGGAATAAGCCTCTTTATTGGTCTAGGTCATAATATTATAGATAATTCCAAATACTCTAGGCCTATAGTTAACTTTAATAAAATAAAGGTAACATATGTTACTTGTGTTACCTTTGAGGATGACCACATACTGCTACTTTTTTATATTTCTAATTATTAGAAACTGGACCATGATTGTTTCTTTGATGATACTGATCAACTACTAAATTTTTCTATGGCTATATAATTTTATTACTATGAGAATATTAAGAAAATTTCTACAAATTTTCTATAAAATAGGTTGATGATGTCGCTGGAAGTGTTTCTAATATTTTATTAAAATAGAAACAAACTCCTCAATTTAAGAATTTTGAATAAAAAATCTTCAAATATTAAAGAAGAAGAGGGGAAATCATGGTTGCCAAGAAGTTGGTTTTCATCCACAATTTCTCCAAAGTTATGCCAACATGATGATTTTCATAACTATACCTTTATTATTATTAGTAGTAGTAGAAAATAAATTAAATGGCATTTGGTGGTGAAGGAGAAGAATCCCCTTTTCCACCAACTTTAACTCAGTATTCTACTGCAAATTCTAAATGAATTCTTCTCTTGTTAAGGGCTTATGATAGAGTTTTATTCTATCCCCATTAACAATTCATTAATAGTCTTGATTCTTACTGCTCCATTATAAAAAATAACTTCTATTTCACAAGGGCCTAACCAATGTGTTTGGAATTTTCCTTGAAAATGTTTAAACTTTGAATCAAACGAAAGAGAACAATCACCTAGTTTGAACTTCTTAATCTTAGTAAAATTTTCATGCCATGTCATCCTTTGTTGTTGAATGATATTATTCATTTGAATGTCATATTGTTTGATTTCATCTAACTCATTGAGTTGTTCCAATCTTTTATTTTGAGCTTCAAAGAGGTATAGTCCTAACTTTGTTATTTTCCTATACATCTCCACTTGGAACTCAATAGGAAGTAGAACTTACTTTCCATAAACAAGCTCCTAAGGATTGTGTCCCATGGCATATTTCCATGTGGTTTTGTATGCCTGAAGTTATTCTTAAAGTCTATATGCAAAATCCTTAGATGTAGATGAACAATATTGGTTATAATGGCTCCAAGAACTTTATTTATAGACTCCACTTGTCCATTGGACCATAGATGATATGGAGTGGATTTGTGATGTTTGATTTTGTATTGCTCCATGATCTTCTAAACAAGTTTGGATGTGAATTGTGCACCCTGATCTATAGAAATTTATCTCAGGACAACAAAATGAATAAAGATAACCTCAAAAAGAAATGTTACGATAACATTTTTAGTAGAAAAATTTAATGGTTTGGCCTCTACCCATTTAATCAGTGTAAACAATAATGTATGTTTTCTTCTTTGAAGTTGGATTAATTGGACCTACAAAGTCTAGATCCCATTTTTTAAATGGCTCTATCAGTACTCGTGGTTATGGAGGCATTTCATATGCATGAACATGTTTCCCCATTCTCTGAAAATTGTCACATCTCTTGATATAATATTTAGCATTCTTAAAAATGGAAGGCCAATGATATCCAAAGAGAAGGAATTTATATGTAATTCTTCCATAAGTGAAATTTCCTCCATAAGGTACATCATGGCATGCTTTGATTATATACGATACTTCATCTTCTTTTCCACACCCTATGATGATTAGATATATTCTCGTTCAGTAAAAAATTCTTTAATCCATGAGTAGGGTGCATTGGATCTAATATTTTTTTGTATTTCTATGTCTAATAACTAAGGAGGAAATTTCCATGTTGCCAAGTAGTTAGTAATATCTTCAAACCAAGGAGATTTAGTAGAAATCTGAAAAGGATGTTCATCATGAAAACTATCATCTGTAGGAACCATTGTATTAGTATTTTGCATCCTGAAAAGGAAGTTAACTACTATGTTTTGATTTCCACGTTTGTATAATACAATAATGTTGAATTCTTCTAATAATGAAATACATTGAGTAATTATACGATTAGTTATAAGTTTATTCATTAGATATCTAATGGCACAATGATTAGTATAAATAATTTTTTTATATTCAATGATATTATGCCTGAACTTATTGATGACATGGACTATTACTATGAACTCCTTTTCATCGACTGTATAATTTAACTTAACAAGGGTTAATTTTTTTCTTTTATAGTAAATTACAAAAGGACTTATATCTGTTTTTCCTAGTACAACCCCTAAAGTTGTGTCTAAAGCATTAATAGAAATATGAAATGCGAGGGACCAATTTGGCCCTCTTAAAATAGGTACTTCAGAAATTTTCTATTTTAATGAGTCAAAAGCTATTTGACATGTAGAATACCAATAAAATTTGCTATCTTTGGTGAGTAACTTAAAATGTTGTGAAGCAAATTTTGTGGGGTTTTCTATAAATCTTCTATAATAACCTATAAATCCAAGAAAAATTCTTACGCCCTTTTGAAATTTGAGCACGAAAAGTTTGGAAATGAACTCAACCTTTGTTGAGTCCACTTTGATTCTGAGACTAGAAATATGATGCGCCAAAAAAATTTCTTCATTAACATCATAAAGTGTTTTACATTTATCAAAGAAAGATTAGCTTCTTGACATGTAATGAGGACTTTTCCTATTTTTTCTAAATATTATTTAAAATATTTTCCATAAATTGTAAAAGCATCCATATAAACCTCTACACAATCATGAATAAAGTCAAAGAAAATACCTAGTGCTTCTCTTTGAAATGTAGTGGGGACATTGCATAATATGAAAATAAGTACTTTATACACATATTTTCCCCAAGGAAAAATAAATGTGGTCTTATCTTGATCTTTTGGTGTTATTTGAATTTTATTATAATCACTGAATCCATTAAGAAAAGAAAAATAAATTTTCCCTACTAATATGTCTAAGAGTTGATTAATAAATAAAAGGCAATGGAATATGATCTATTAAAGTATCTTTTTTTAATTCTCTATAATCTATAAAATCTCACCACCTACCATTTTTCTTTGGCACAATAACCAATGGTGAAACCCACTGGCTATCATAAATCCGATAGATAATGTTTACCTTAAGAAATTTTTGTAATTATTCTTTCACTATTTCCCTCAAAGTAGGATTCATCCTTCTTTGACATGTGTAATGGGTTTGGAATTTTCTTGTATGTATATATGATGCATGCAAGTATTATGATTTTTTCCTTTCACATCAATGTATTCCCATGCAAAATCAAAGGAATTTGTTTCCTACATTTTGAGTAGTTAATCTTTTTGAAAATCTTCCAAGTTATTGTTAATATTTTTTTTCCTAGACTAACCTCTATAGGATTATTTCCAAATTTCTCCAAAGAATTTAGTGATAAATAGAATGACATGGTGAAAAATATTAAATCTTAAAATTTTCTTGGAACTTTTTTTTTAAATATGCACACAATAAGTTTGTTTGAAATATTGAGAAAAATCACAATTATTCATGAGATTCATTAATTGATTGTCCTCATAATTTTGCTTTATAGACATTGCTTGTGAGATAGTTAAAACAGCAGGTATATCTTATTCTTATTCATCATATAAATCCATTCTTCATTTGCAAATTCAGTTATTTTTCTCGCTAGAGGATATAATGTAAGATTTTTCATTGAATTTCCATTAGATATTATCATGTCACGAGACCTACAACTAATAAATGCATTAGTCGTGGCTAACCAAGACTGTCCTAAAATCAATGCATGACCACGTAGGTTTGGTTTTGGTGTTGATACCATAAAATGAATTGGATATTCCCATGAATCTAAATATACAAGTACATTTTCTAATCTACCCTCTAGTCTTATAGTAGATATGTCTACTAATTGAAATATAGCATGTGTATATTGAAGATTATAAAATTCTAGTACATGCATAATGATTTTTGTCATTAAAATTTATTGATGCAACTAGATCAATTAATGTGTTTTGGATTGCAAGATTATTAATGTAACTTTTCATGGTAGGATCGTCTGGATCAAGATATTATTATACAATAGTTCTTCCCATCATGATTTCATCTATTTTTCTAATGAGTTGAGATTTTTGAAGTTCTTTTCTTTTTTTCCTGGTTTTTTAATACACAACTCCTTTATAATTTTTGCATAAATTGGAATATCCTTTATGTTGGAAAATCGGAAAGGTAGTAAATATTTTATCGATCTTGATAATTACTTATGATGTTTCTTATTATTACGATTCTTTATATTTTCTTCCTTTAGTTCATCAAGCAATTATCAAAAGCAATAGTACATAAAATAATGGACACAAGATGTAGGCACATGCTAGGGAAAACCCCCCTCAAGGGGAAAACCCAATCAAATTAATTCTTCCTTTCAATAGTATTCTTCGAGACTCTTCACCCTAGAACCAGACCAGACCTTCCCTCGACACCAAGTCAGCCTCTAGAAGATTGACCTCTTCCCATCAACTTTGACTATGTAGCAACTTGTAGTAGTTAACAACTTTTGACTGCAGTCCAACTTGGAAGACTTCGATCTCCCAAAATAGAGCAAAAAATAGAGAGAGAGACCACCACCAAAATTTTGATTTTCCTTGACTCCTTAGACTCACCCAAACTCGCATTCACTTTAGCTTCCCAGAAATAGACTTTCCTAACTACCCACTACACACTTCTGCCCAGCAACAAGATTTTCGCACTTCTGCCCAGTAGAGAAATTCAAACTTGATGAAAAGTGATGTTCCAAATGAATTTGATGTCCTTTCTTTCATACGATTCTTGTGGTGTCGAATAGGTTCTTACATCGACTTGATCTTCCCTTAGATTGACATGGTGTGGACATTCCATAATTCATATTTGACTCAATACTAAACCCTTTTACATGATTCAAAAGCCCAAGAAGGATATCTTTAAATGTACAATAACTATATAGACTTAGAATAAATCCTAGAAGTCCTCAATGGGGACTTTGACCTAAAACATTATGACCCAAGCATGAAACCCATGCTTTAGTAAGTCATAATAATAATAATAATAATAATAATAATAATAATAAATCTTTTCTTTATTCTTTGGACAAGTACATTACTTGATGACTCAAGTACATTATTAAAGACTGAACATAGTTACTTTTTCCAACACTCCCTCTTAACTAGGGAGGTATTCATAATGTACATATACAATGGAAGATCTCAAACTATATGAACCATGAAGAACTTTTGGCACTACAATGCCATGGATTAGATTCCTGACCAAGGATCTATCAAAAGAGTCATTCAATAGTTTAGGCACCACAATTCCATGGAATAGATTCTTGACTAGGGGAATTTATCCAAGTTGGAATAAGGTGGACTCAAGCTTTCAACCCCTTTAGGTACCATCAAGCTTACTTGCTAACCAATAACCCAAAATCTAGGTGTGTGTCAGAGCTCAACGACCAACGCCACTTTTCCAACTTCGGGACCTAGACATCAACACAAACTGTGAGCCATATGTCTACCCATGCAATGCTTCACTCGCAGAACCTCAAAATCCTTTGATCTAGCAAATCAAGAATGTCCAATATCTCCTAATCAAATTGATTGGTAACCAACATGTTATCAAATACTTCGAGAGATTCACTTGTACAACCCCAATCAATAACATACTTTCACATGTACATAACCAAATACAAGCCTCAGGGGTCTTTTAGATAACAAATGTTGCTTCTAAACTTTCCATAGTAGGACTATCAACCGAATATTTGACAAATTATTCCTCAATCATATGTTTTCCTTCCTACTTTTCATGAAACAACATATTCTTCCATCAGATCCTACTTTCGTTCCTTTAGCAGCACTTCAAAATGAATTCTCCAATTTCTTTTTCTTGTTCATGGCCTTAACTTAGACTTACGGTTGTTAATCCTAGTCTAGTGCATGACACATGAAGCAAAGAACCATATCCATCACTCCCTCTCAACTAGGAAGAACCTCTTTATCCAGAATCCCTCTTAACCTTAGGGAGATCTCTTCTATTCATGCTTCCTCTGGGATATCAACTTCTTCATTTCGACATCGGAGAATCTTTCATGGATACCAACCATTTTATCATATTTATCATCATCCTCATCATGCTTATCACATCAATGACCATCCTCACCAAGTTGAATATTTTGTACTTGCACAACTTCAATAGAAAGTACAACCAAATCGATAGAAACATGATGTTAGCCATATCAAAAACATGGAAGCATTTAAACTTTATTTATATCAGATGCCTAGACTCAATTACATACAAGAGACATATACTCTTCGACATCTCGCTAGGGACTTTGTCATACACCCTAGACTACTTCAATTTTCATTCCATATGGAGTTTCAATGTTACTTCCAAAGGTATGACATACCTTCCTTCAACATATACTAAACCCTAGAAACAATTTCACAAATATAGATCTACAAAGTATCTAACAATCTTTCAAAATACATATGCTAGACTTCTCACTAGGGATTCATACAAATCCTAGATTTCATACAAACAAATCATTCAGAGTCAATCACAACTTAGTCATTAACTTGACTAGCTTTCACTAGGGTTAGTTCCATGCTGTAGATTTTCAATCAACCATCAAATAGTCACTAACATGACCAACTATCACTAGTGTTAGTTTGCAAATCCTAGATTTCCGAGTAATCATCAAACTCAACCAAAATTCAAATTTGAACAATCTCTTCACAAATCACAAATTGTCATATAGTCATCAGAGATTTCTACTTTGACTATGGTTCAAATTCAAAACCCTATAATTCCATTTTTGACAAATTCAACAATCTTACATAGATCTCAAATCATCATATTTCATAGATTTTAGTTTGACTAAGGTTTAACTCAATAACCAATCAATCTCAATAATCATTAAATACAAAGATCTCAGATCATTACATTACACACATTAGACAATGTAGCTTCACCAGGGTTCAACTACGATACCCTAGATTTCTAGATATCATCATCCTAGAATCCATAGGCGGAGGGCTTGTCTATGATTTCAGATGGATTAATGTGATAGATTGGGCAGAGTTTTTGTTCAGGAAGTATTTCGCCCTACAAGGCCTCAAGATATCATGGAACCAATGTTAATGGATCTCTACAAGGGCTGTCCACGGGAGATGATGTCTCTTATGTGACATATCATTGAAGCTAATAGGGTATTGGTAGCGATGAGGGATGAAGGGAATCATGTAGTAGAATATACATCAGATGAGGGATGTGATGATGATTTTTAGGGTGATGATCATGATCATGATGATGAGGGTGGTGATCATGATGATTTTGGTAGCTCCACCTCATTAGATCATGGTTTTCAGGGTGTCAATGATCCTTCTAGTAATACACCTCATCATTAGTTGCTTGATGATGAGATGCTAGAGCTAGAGGATGTTCCTTATGTTTCTCTTGACAGAGTAGACCAGACACCTCCTCCTCCACCTCAGAGTTTGACAAACCTCGTTGAGGCAGTAATTGATCATTCATCATATTCTATTGCATACCAGCCACCTCGTCCTCCACCTTAGCTGAGTTCGACAAACGTATTTGATCAAGAAGTAGTTGAGCATCCATCATCTTCTACTATAGACCAGGCTAGCACTACTATGTTTGTTGTATGAAATATTTGATTGCACTTATTTAACTAGATGTAGTTATTTGACTTGCTTATATATATATAATATATATATATTATATATATATATATATTTGTCCATGCTTATGTACTTAATTTATATGTTGGTGTTGACGTGTATATTGTTAGGTCATGTTAGATATGTTCATTTAATGTGTTTGCAGATAGATGTGTATGTGATACCAGTTATTTGACATGAGACTTATATTAATTTGAGGATGTGTGTGGTGAGGATGTTAGATTACAATCTTTGTGTTTTTCTATATGTGATCACAATGATGATGCCCTGTTAGATTATTATATTTGTGTGCTAGCTAATGACGTTTATATGTGCTAGAGGTGTATATAATTAGAGGATTGTAGTGAATTTAAATGTGTATCTTAAATGATGTTTATGTTTGTTAGATGGTTATCATCATGATGTTTATTTTTACGAAATAACATTTATTATAGATTATGTATTGGTAATCCTATATCAATTTTTTATTTATGAAATCACATGCAAAATGACTTACTTTAAAAAAAATGCAAAGATGATTTTATAAATTAAAATTTTAGTATGGTTGAAACTATGATTGTAAAATTACGGGAAATATTTTTCTATTGCTTACATAGTTCATTAATATTCAATCTAACTTAATCATGGGGGTTTCAATGGGGAACAATACCATACCACGTGGGTTCATAATATGGGATACATATTGAGGAAAGAATGACATAATATATTAGGGGATATATAGAGGGTAAAGAGTTTTTATATTTGGGGGTATAAAAAATGGAGTTCAAAGTTAACGAAAAAATGTAAATAGGTATAAAAAATGTTAAAATGAAAAAATGAATACCTACAATATCTAGTGAAAATGGGGTTTGTATTCGTATCAGATTAAATAATGTAATTTTTAGAGGTATTTTCTAATATGTAGTCAAATTAAGGGTATTGTTTAATATGCCACGAATGCATGTGATAGATTCATTGAGTGAAATCCCCGTGAATTTAATTAGTAAAATATTTCAATACTCACCAGGAAAAATAATTAAAGGTAAAATAATTTAGTTAGATTTCCTCTTCCAAATCCCTGTGAAGAAATGTTGTCTTCACATCCATCTGTTCTACCTCAAAATCAAAAGCAGCAGCAACAGATAAAATTAATCTAATAGAAGTTACCTTAGCAACATGACAAAAAATATCACCAAAATCAATTCCCGGCACCAGGCAATAACCTTTTGCTACCAACCGAGCTTTGTATTTCTCCACCTTTCCTTCTGCATTTGTCTTCTTCTTGAACACCCATTTGTTGCCAATGGGTTTCCTTCCAGCCGACAACTCCATCAGATCCCAAACCTCATTTTTGTGCAAAGATGCCATTTCATCAACCATGGTCTCTTTTCAGAGTTTTCCATCCTCTGAATCTACTACTTCCTTCCCCCCTCTAACCCCCTAGTTAACTACATGGGCTAGTCGTGGAAAGAATATAACACAACCCAACATGCAGGAAACATTCTTGGTATTAACGTGACAAGGTAATAGTTGATGTGTTTATATAACTAAGCCTCAATTGCAACAAGGTAAAAAGGTAAAAGAAAGGAATTGGGAAAGAATTCCTTGGGCTATGTTTGGAAACCATAAGTCTAAACGAAAGAGTGCTTTGCACACAAGAAGTATTCTTAGCCTTAATCTTCTATGACATTATGTGGATACATGCTATGTTCATGAACATGTACTTGACAGGTATATTAGCTAGTCTTTAGTTACAAGTGGATTTGTCAAAGGATTGGAATCCCTTGAGAGATGGCATGGATGTGTTCAGTTGCAAGCAATATGCTTAGCACAAAAAGGTGAGGTAACTAGTGTATTGTTATGTTTATTTATGCACTAAAAATTATGTGTTAATGACAACATGATGCAGGGAGTTTCATGGGAAGAGAGGTTACCATGAAATATCGTAGAAGTTTCAGGTCGATGTTTCGATGGGAACCATGGGAATTGAGTCATGGTATCTGTTGTTAGTCTTGTGCTTTTGTTGGGAATCACAATTGTCATTAGACCAAAACCTGCAGGTCTTAATCAATGATCGCATCACTAGAGATAAAGATCCACGAGAGGCGGTTAGTCCATGTCGTGAAACACACGGGGAGTGTTAGCTTATCCAATGTCCAACAATCTCCTCCCCAACACGAGTCGGGTGTGTATCGAACTTGTGACCAAAGCTCTGATACCACTTGTTGGGAATCACGATTGTCGTGAGACCAAAATCTGCAGGTCTTAGTCAACGACTGCATCACTAGAGATAAAGATCTATGAGAGGTGGTTAGTCCATGTCGTGAAACACACGGGGAGCGTTGGCTTCTCCAATGTCCAACAACTTTTGGGCTTTTACGATTGTTGTGATTGATTTGCAATTTTGATTGTGTCTAGTGCATAGCTATGTGATTTCATTGCAGTGTTGTATTGTTTTTGGTTTTCATGGTCTTCTTATTATTATTTATGTTCTTTCCTTTTGATAGTCAAAGTCTATACAATAGATTATGATGACTTGTGCCTGAAATTTCTGTTGAATCTTTCTGAAATTTCTGGCTTCAAATAAATTTGTTTACTACAAAATTAACTTATTCCTTTCTAAATTATGCACAATTTTTATTCTTTTACTGATAAGGATCTTTACTCTAAAATTTAGCCTAAGGCACTCGCAGGACCTGAGTGATGTTGAATGCTACTTGTAATTAAATGTAATTAGAGCTCATCAATCTCTCATGTGGCTAGGACTGACTAGTTACTAGTGTACAGATATTTTGTTCTCTTGTTAATTTTAAATAAAGAAATATGTTGTAAATATAAAAAGAGGTATTTGCTCCGAGAGTAGGTGCAAAGGCACTTTGAGGGTCCGCTCGCTCATTTGAAAGATAATAGTAAGTAGATATGATTGGAATTCATTAACTTCCTTGAAATTGCTTGTTATTTTTGTGATTGTATTGTTATGAGGGAATGTGTTGAATCTGGATGATCTTTGTGCAAATTTTTTTGTGATTGTACTGTTATGATGGAATATGTTGAATCATATGTTTTTTATTGAAATTTTTTAAGATAGATGTTTGTCATTCCATCAAAATTTGCAGGGTTAGTTAAACATTTTTCCAAGGTAATTTGGGGAGTTTAATTTGAGCCAAGACTCTTGTAATTTGGCGAATTTAATTTTGCCAAAAGTTTACCATAACATGAAAACAAAAACTCCAAACGTCTCAATTGCTAGTAAATTTTCCAAATCGACAACATTTCCTTATATTAAGTGGGCCATTAATTCCATGTCCACAGGATGACATTTGATTTGTAAGGTAAATTCCCCAAAGTACAACTATTGATTCAACAAAAAAAAATGCAAAGTTCTTATCCACCGTTACCTGCTAAATAAGGTTAAGTTAGTTTTCATGGATTTGAAACTGAATGAAATTTCAAAGTTTTGGATCAATTTAGCATTGGATAGATTCCTCAACCATAGAAAAATTCACAGGATTCATCTCTGAAATTACACCCAAAAACGTGTATCTGTGTACCTGAATAATTACACCTAAAGACATGTATTTTTGTACATGACTAACTTGCAATATAAGGGATTACCAAATCATTTTTTACTTCTTTTCCTAACGCTTTATCCCATTCCCCAGTTCCTTCGATCCAAATACTGTCCGAATCGGAGGAATCTCATCAAAGCATTTTCAAGTTGGGTTCACAAATTTCTTCAGTCTTTTTTTATGGTAACTTCATGGAAATCTTATGAACGAGGTTGGAACTTGGACATCATCATGACAAATGAATTTTCTTACCGATAAATAATCTCTTAGACTTTTGTGATCCATAGTGATAATGAGATTGTATTTTAGATTAATCACATCATGACGATTTTGGATTAATCACATCACGACAATTTGGTCGACGTTTCGAACCTTTATTTGTCCTGAGGATGAACCACATTAGATGGTTTGGAACTTCGGTCAAATCGTCATGATGTGATTAGTCCAAAAGATAATTTCATCGCAATTTTAAACTTTTAAATCTATTTCAATAGTAATATCAAAATTTGTTTCTCAATGCTAATATCAAAATATAACCAATTTTGCAAGGAAAAATTTTCATGAGATAGAAAACATTTTGGATTTTAGTAAAACTTTGGATTATCTTTATTAAAAGAAATAATATTGTGAAATTTGGTGAGATTTTGGTTCTCTTTATGAAGGTTAAAATTCTCTAGATTCACGTCATAGATAAGACTTACTATTCTGAAATTATGTTTCTTAACGGATTTTGGCTTGACTTGACACAATTTTGACATTATATGAATTAGAATCCATGCCAGTAAAACAACATTCTAATGGCCAGTTATTCAAATAGTATGGGGTCCCCAAAAATGTGTCCAGTGCTGGGAAAGAAGTCCCAGGGTACATTCCAATCTGGATTATTAGATTGAAAAGAATTGCCTTTCACCATCGATTCATGGTGTCATCGAATATTCAAATGGTGATATCTAATTTTCAGTTTTATGGTGTCGCAGAAACTATGGCCAATATGGAGATAATATAAAGAAATGGGTAGTCATTATAATTATGTTAGGAATATTGTGGTCAATATCATTGTTTCATGATTTATGAAGAGAATATAAAGAATTACATAGTCATTATAAAGATGCTATAAATATCTCATTTTTAATGCTTTATTTTTATTATAAAACAATATTCAATATGATAGGAATAAAATTCTTATTTTTCCTATACTTAATATTTAACCTATCATGATAAGTATTTGGGGCTACAAAACTTCCTTGAACTTGACTACAAATTTTAGAATATTTCAGGTATTTGAGGAATATGAGAAAAGTCAACTATTTGACTTCCTCCTATGGTTTAGAATCGAGGAATATTTGGGCGTCTCCAATGTTAGGGATATTGTGGCTAATATCATTATTACACGATCTATGAATAGAATATAAAGAAATGGGTAATTATTATAAAAATGTTATTCATGTTGTGGGGAATATCATTGTTACATGATTTTAAAAATTTTTTTTGGTTATGTTTTAATATCCCACTTTTAATGTTTTGTTTTATTATGAAACAATATTCAATATAGTTGAATTGAAATTCTTACTTTTTTAATACTTAATATTTAACATACTATGATAGATATTTAGGATTACAAAACTTCTTTGAACTTAATTTTGATTACAGATTCTAAAATTATTTGGGAATTTAAGAGATGAACAAAATCAACTATTTGAGTTATTTGGATATATACCATGTAAATAAGGATGGACCATGTACCAATGCCCGATTAGAATTTTAGACTTTCAAAATTATTCTTGAAAGTACATATATGACTAGCTCTACATTAGAGTAATAGAAACTTAAGTGGCATCCACTTAATTCTAAGGTGATAAACAAGATAAACCAATTTTGTACGAGAAATAATTTTATATAATTAGTTTTTTTTTAATGTAAATTAAATAAAATATTGTTAAGTTTGAACAACTTATATATATAAATATATATTCATGGATATTCATTAGTTTCATGTTTAATTGATTCTAATATTTATAAATGAAGTGTAATAATTGTGTGAATTATTGTTTTGGAAAATAAAATTTATTTATCATTTTTATTTTATAATTTCAAATAATATATCTATCTATATATATATTATATATATATATATAGTTGTATTAAAATTTTTAATTGGTTTTTTCGCTAGCTTGATTTATGAGGGATTTTAATTTTGAATCTTATTATTTACATCTACTTTGTTTGCAAATATTGTACTAAGAAGATCCACTTGACTTAATTTTTGAAGAAAAATAAATATATTATTTATATGTACTTTGTTTAATTTTTGAATAAAATTGAATTTGTAACCTCTTAATAAAAAAAATGCTTTAAAGTTTTTTATCGACGACCATATACATCATTTTTAAAATTAAATATAACTAGCCATTGCACCACATGTTGCAATAGGAATGCCGTAAGGCATGTTGCGGAAACTTGGATACTATTACTTTGATTGTGTAACATAGTGATCTAAGGGCTCACCATTGCATATAATGGCATGGAGGGGAGTTCTTCTCAAAGGGAAATGTCTTAAAACGTAATTAGTAAACAATAACATAATAGATAACCACATGTCATTCATTAACATAAAATGTTGTGTGATAATGTAGAGTTAATATCTCTAACATTGATAAAGACCAGATTAATTTATATTAATCTCATTATGTAAAATTCATAAGATTAACAAACATAGAAAAATAGATAACCACATGCCATTCACTAAAATAAAATGTTTAGTGTGATATAGAATTAATTAATTTTATCCTTAAACAAGACATTAAGAATCATCAAAACTTTCCTTTCCCTTCTTTGATATTTAAAATAACTAATATATAATGATACTCATTAATGCCAACTATAACACCAACACATATCCCTGCTCAAGTTGCATATCATTGGCTTTGAGATAAATTATATCCCTAATATGCCATGTTAAATAATATTTTTGGTATTATGTCCCCACTTCACATCTTAGCGTTTGTCACTATAAGCAAGCAAAGGTGTGAGGACTAGTTCCTCTTTGCATTAATGACTGAGATCATTTGTGTTGGATTTGAACCCAATATATTGAATGCATTATTTTTTTGTTGAAGTTGACATGTTTGTCTGATGCAATAATTAGAATTTTGTCCATATAGATCAAATTTCCGTAGGGTATAAAGATGCTGAAAATTTTCAAAAACTATTCATTGAAAACATCAATACTTGATGATTTCACATTCTATGAAAGTCATAAGAAAGTTAGGAAGGAAAAGAAACTAAGGCAACAAGCTCAGCATCAACAAAAGGTATGCCTAATTTGAAACTAATTTTGTAATGTTAAATTTTTTTCCCTTCATTTATTCCCTGTTTAAAGCCGTGTTTCTGCTAATAGATGATCAACTTTTCTAACCCATTACTATGAGGGGTAGCTTCAGATATATGAAAAGATGTGATTTTGCTAATTGATTGGTTTGTTTGACTTGTTCTACCTTTATGGGATAGGTTAGCAGAGGATGACCTTCCCAAGACCTTCTATACCTATAGACAGGTGGCCTCAATGTTCAGGTTACTCGTGAAAGAAGATTCCAACCCCTTTGAAATTGTAGAGGCCTAGTGAGGAGGAACTAACTACTCATTATGTCAGGCAAGAAGGAACGAACTACTCGCATGTTAGCAGTAGGCTTCCATTATATCTTGAACATACATATCCTTTTCATTTTTTGGTCGCTTAGAGCCTCAATTATTTTTTCAGGTTGCGACATTTTATGGACTTATGGCACATGTAACTTTTTTGATATACCAATGTGACTGGAATTGTTCTTTCCAGATGATGTATCAAGATGTAAATGGGGCCTGACAAGCAAAATCTTTGAAAAATCAGGAATTTAATGCATGTAAACTGGTTTTTTATTAATATAAAACCTGTTGTTTTTCCTTTCTTGAAAAATTCGGTTCCACATTTCGCAATTGTTTCATGAAAACAACCAAGTATTCTAGTATTTCAAATGTAGACTCATGCCAAGTTTGGTGAATGTGATCCTCAACATAGTATATTATATTAAAAATTTTCCAACTGTTGGAGAGTATTGTAGAAATATATAATGAAGAAATGGTTTATGCAAAGAGGCTTCATACACTTATTTTTCAACAATTTGAAAAGAATTAAATGAAACTAAAGCACAACATGTAGAATAATACTTGGTGAAAAAGAAACATAAAAGTATACATATATTGATAAGGAATGTTGATCAAAACCCATGTTTCACATTCATTGGCTTTTTCTTGTGTTGTTGCCTAGTTATTTTTTTATAACGTATGTCCAACCATTGGTACTAGATGAAGAGGAAAGTCATATCAATACACCAAACACATCAGACATGACTCTAGAGACAAACAAACTATTCAAAAGGTATACCATCTCTTGGTTGAGGATTAAAAAGATTAAACCATGCCTAATAGAAATCCAAGGAAAACTAAAACTAACCCAAAAGAGTTTCCATAAAACAAACCCCTTCAGTACTCTGAATATGCCTAAATAAAACAGAGCATATACTGACAAAACCAAATAGTTTGGATGATGAGATATCCACAACCACTAAGGGGATACATCAGACGTCATACAAAGCAAAAATTCATGATCATAAGTGTAAAAAACAAATGTATCATATACAACAACTGATCACATAAAAAGAGAGAAAAAACCATGAAATCCGGGCCAATCTAGAACTCAAAAGGCCTTAATCCCTAGTTAGTTCCATGGATAAAAAAAAATCAAAATATATCAAACCCGACGGAAATGAGACTCCGTACTTGGAGAGGGCATCAACCACTGAGTTTTGTTCTCGATACACATGATAAAAGGAAATGTTGCTGAAGGAGGACACCGAGAACCTAATATTTTGCATCCAATGGGATAAGGATGGCATCTTGAGTGAGTTCTTTCCCGGAACACATTTAATAATCGGTTTGGAATCATTGATTATCAAAATCTTCTCAACGGTGAACCAAGCAACACATTTAAGACAAAGCACTACCACCTTTGCCTTGTAATTAAACAAGAGCTTCTAGACTAATAAAAATGGAAGGCATGAGATGGATCAAGTTTGATATAGACCCCACAATCGCATTGTCCATAAGAGGAGGCCCCATTGAAATACCCAATGGGGAAGGAGACTCCAAAATCCATGATAGTAATGCATTGCTGATGGGGTTTTGGTTTCAAAGGACTAATCTCTTTGAAATAGGAAACAATTCTCAGACTTGATATCCTCACATCCAGTGAATTATTTTCAAAGATGTAAGCATTTCAACACCTCCACATGCCCCATAGAATGTACATCAGAATAACCCTGAATTATTTCTGACTAGAAGACCATGATGTAAGACAAGAGAATATAGACCTATCCACCACACAGTCGATCTCAAGGGTACTGGAGACTTCCTCCCATATGGCAATGGAAAATGGGGAGATCAGAAATAGGTGCACGGAATCTTCGAAAGCTGACCCACATAGATGGCATCTACCCAGTCCTTGTAAGCCCCTTGTCATCAATGTTCTCCCAAGTGAGGATTCGGTTATGAATAACCAACCAAGTGAAGTATTTTTAGTTTATCCTTCTTGTTATTTTTTGTTGTTTTTCATATGATTTTGATTGAACGCTAGTGTTTGTTTTTTTGTTTTTTTTTTTTTTTTTTTGAGTAAAGACTAATTCTATTAAGAAAGTAAAAATATTTACAAAGTGTTCGTGGCCTCAAAGGACAAAGAGATGTTAACATAAGCCATATAGGCAATACAAAAAGGAATGGAAAACAAAGAGAGAACCAAAGCAGCAGCCAAAACCCAGAAGTCTTCAGACAGCGGAATCGTTTTCCGGAATCTCCTCCTCCACAGGGCAAGGATAGCCCATCCACGTGTCATCCACATTCTCCCTGTGAGCTAAAGCGTTGCCATCTGGAGGAGTTGCCAACTGTCGTGAGCTGTTCGAGCCATCTGTTGGTCGTTCGGAAGCAGGGACGTTCTATTGAGTGTTAGCAGGAGGCATGGAGATGTCATCCACAGTTCCTTCCACCTGCAAATTGCCGCCATGGAACCCAAAACCCACATCTATCCTTTGTTATGCGCTGCCTCCTGGAGATTCAGTGGAAGGGGTGTTCATATCAACAGTAGGCCTAGCTTCCTCCTCTGAGAAAATAACCGTGATGCTTGCTGAAAGAACAAACTGGTTAAAGCGACTGTGGAACGTGAAGTGGGTAGTCTGAAAGGAGTTATAAGGGAGAGGCCTACTGGTTTCAGAGGTGGGAGAAGCCAAGGCCTGAGGTATGACAGGTGGAGGAGCAGGCTGAGAGTGCCCATGCCCTCCACGACCACCACCATGGCGGTAGCTACCACGACGGCAGACCATTGACACAGAAACTAGATAGCCTGGGGGAGAGGAAGAACCAAGGATGAAGCACCTACCGAGGTAAGGGTGCCTGTAATGGCTGAGAGTCCAGCCATGCAGCTCCACCTTCAAACCAAGACAGGGTTGAGAAACCGGCGATGTGAGCATGGGGTGAGGCCAGGGGTATAAATCAATAGGAGGAGCCGAAGCCGCCATCAAAGCCGAAACAGGAGAGATTTCTCGAGCCCTCTGCGTAATCAATTTCGCGTGAGGAGCGATCAGCCTGCGTATAAAAACCAACTCGTCCATCTGCTGGAGGGCCTGGGGAGGTGCACATTGTTGCCACCTGCTATACCAACTGCCTCCATAATAATTAACCCACATTTATGACCTTAAATGCACCCGCATCCGGGGTGATTGAATGCTAGTGTTAGATGTAAGTGGTTTATCCCTATTATGACGGTTAAACTAATACCAAGAATGGTTAAATGAGTTTTACTTGATGTTAATTCAAGGTACCAAAGGCCAATGCTCTTAAAATATTGCCTACTTCACAGAATTTTTATACCTAAGAACGTTACAAACGTGCATGAAGTTACTATGAAATTTGATGTAGCCTAAGCTGCACATACCCACAACATGCATATATATGCATGTCATATACATGTCCTAGGAATTTTAATATTCTTGTTTAGTAAAACCTTCCATAACCCAAGGTTTAACTCTCTTTAATTAAATTCATAAGCGGAATCTAATAGATCACATCTTAATTAGATTATACCCGTGGATTTTTCTTACCATCCGATTCACAACAAACCTGACCAATCACCGTCAACTGTGTGTCGCATAGATGATGTATTTATTTCAACGTTGGTCTTTTGTGCGCCCTAAATCTCCACTATCGATCTGTCTCATCTGATCAAACAACTATCACGCAATAACTCGCACCAACTAGGTCGACCGATCTCCACTGTTTATTTTTCCTACCTCAATCCAACGGTGATTGCATAATCTCGCATGAAATATTGCACGACCAATATCAGGTCGAGAGCACGCGAGAAAAGTGGTTTTGCTGTGCTACATGTCAACCCCTTAGGTTAATCGCATGCAATCATAGAATACCATTTACATCTTTTAGGGCACGCAAGATACAACTCACCCCTTGTGAAGACCGCTCCATCCTTCTACTAACACGTGGTTTTAATCTGATCCATTCTCTCTTGAATTCATTTTGCACAATTTAAACCTAGCCATCTATCTCCCTCACTCTCGTTCGTTGATCTGAGTGATCCAACAATCATGCTTCGCTACTACATTCTTCTACATCTCACCGTGTTATAGTCTTCTCACTTCTCTGTCTGTGTATTTATTCTTTCCTTACAGTATTCAATTGTTCTAATCTCGATCTTCAACTCCATTACTTCACTCCTTCGCACCTTTATGCTTCCTTTGTAAATCCTTAGGTTTTTAGGAAACCTTGTAGTTATACCTTCGCTGTAACATTTAAGGTTTTCTCCAATACTATCTGTGTGTAATCCCATAACACTCTTCTCTGTATTTCATCTCTAGTTATGCACACCTACAAACCTATATTATGCATATTTATTCTAATCCACACACAATTTATAATTCAATTACTCAATCCACACTTGCACAATTTAGAATTAAAATATTTTTTTTTCTACGTTAAGACTAACCTAAGAACCCACGGGGGATTTGAACAGGTGACCTATCGCAAGGAGTGCCTTAACAGCACACCCATTCACCGTCAATCCAAAGCCCCGTGGGCTATTTAGAATTAAAATCTTTGCTTATATTAAACAAATAATTACATAATGAGTCTCTCTCTCTATATATGACCTGATTTTCTAATCAGTGGCCTTTTCCTTTCCTGCCTGTAGGCTTACAGTCAAACCCTATCTAATCTCTGAACTCTAATTCCCTAACTCATTAATTCTCTAACTAACTAACTCTCTCTATGCCTTTTAGGCTTACATTTATACAAAAGGTTATGTAGCCCGTTTCCTGGTTTAGATCCATAACCTTCTCAACAAAATCCTAAAATCTCTTCTTTATCTCTAAGAATCCTCTCTAATCCACAAAATCATCAACTAATTCCTAATCTAAGCTTTATCAATCCCTATGAACTCTCAATTGTCCTAATTCTCTAATGTTCTCTAACATTCAAGAACATTTACAAAATCCTCCCAATATTTAATTAATTCCTATTCCAAATCACTCAAAACATTAATAATTACATTAATTTGATACATAGATATCCAACTTCCTTGAAAACAAAAGACCCCCTAAGTTAACTAGAATACAAAGAAATTGCTGAGCTGGATGCTCCTACATCAGATTCCCAAGGTTAAAATAATCATGATCTCCAGATCATGTTTTCCCAACCTTTGTCCTACTGGATCCCATACTTTGTTATGTAATTTGTCTTTGGTTGTTGTTGTTTTCCAGGTCTCCACACTTTATGTTGCTTTGCCCCACTAGCTATGCTTTCACAGTCTGTTGTTGTATTTCTCTTGCTGCTGCTTGGCCTTCTTACTGCTGCATTCTTCTGAGGTACCTTCATCATCAATCTTATTATTATTTCAATCTCTATGCCCAATTTATCTTCTAACTGATAATTACTTTTCCATCTGTTGTTGTACTCTGTCCACTCATCTTCAAACTACTATTTACTGTCTTCTCTTTGAAGTTGTCAGATTCTTACTACCGCCCTTTCATCCTTACCCTCTTGTGACTTTCCAAACAACCTCTGTTCAATATCTATATATTTACTTTCAAGAAATAAATTATCCTCCAATTCCCTTTGTACTTTATTCCTCTCAAGTACATCACTATGTTGTTCATCAATTCTAGCATATTTTCCTTCCTCTTCCTTGAAAACCCTTAGTAATTGTCCTTTGCTTCCTCGACTGATTCTGATAATCAATTTAACTTATCCAAGCACGATATCTTCATGCTTTTCAATTCCCTCATCAGGTCCTAGAAACTTCCAGTCTTCTTCAGTTCTAAAACTGATTCTTCAACTCGAAACATGTATGTCTCATCTTCATCGAATCCTATAATCATAAAACAATTATCAAAATTAAAAATATAAGGCCTCATTACCTTTTCCTTCTTTGGCAACATCTCAGTATGCTGCTCTGATTTTTGCTTCAATTCCTTTGTCAACACGTCAATATGTTGATTTAAACTCTCCTCCATATCATCTATTTCAATGATACGTTTCTGCTCTGGTTCACAATAATGAACTCTTCCTTCTATAATGTCAATTTGATGAACTTTTATTACCATCCTCTTTTCCTTATGATTGTCATTCATGAGTATATATCCTCCACTTTTCCAACTTTCTTCTTTGAATATCTAATTTTCTATATAACTCAATATTTCAATTGGAATAGAATTTGGAAATTTTACACAATTTTCCATACCTTCACTTGTTATTGACCAATCGTCAGATGTCCTTTCTCCCTTTGCTAAATCTTTTGCATAGGCTTCTTCTTTCTTAACATCTTTCAGTAGATGTCCTTCTTCTTCCTTCAATTCTATGATTGTCTTTTCTTTGTCTTGAGACAAATCTGCCTCCCCTTCTTCTTCAATATACTTTGCCTTGTTGTCTCTCTATAAACCTTCTTCAAGAGCTATCCTTGCCCCATCATCTACATTAATATTTTCCTGCATTTGTTCTTCATCAATAACATTAATCAAATTCATTAGATTACCTCTTTAAGACAATATTCCTTCGTTCTTCAACATAATAAGATATTGATCTTCCATCTCTATGACATCTTTAAATGAATATCTTCTCTCACTAAGTAACTCATCCATAGACTCTTTCTGCTGTAACTAGCCAAATTCTTCCTCTTCTGAGAAATTTCCTTTGTCACCTTTTACTTCAAGATCTTCATCTACCCTGAAGACATATTCACAAAGTTTCTTTTCTCCTGTAATGCCTGCAATCATACACAAATTATTGGTTTTAAAAACATAAGACCGTGTGGTCTCACTTGATGCTTCAATCATCATATCTCCTTGTTGTTCTAAATCCTTCATATGATTCAACCCCTCTGTAGATTCCTTCTCTGTCTCCTCATTACTTTCAGAAAGTAATGGACCATATTCAGGTTCACATACATACTAATTTAATCTAAGTAACTCTTCCTCTGTTTGAGCATTCACTCTTTGCTCCCATTTTACTTGCAATCTATGCCATTTGACTCTCCTTTTCATGACCCATCCATGCCTTTAGTCTTCCTTATTCATCTGCAACATCTCCATCAACAACTCAAGATGAAAATTTATCTCAGCTTTCTCTCTTCTATAATGACCTTCAGTAGTCATCCTTTTTTGTTCTATGAACTTTATCTGTTCACTTGTGAAGTGCACCTGAACTTCCCTTTTTCGAAAGTCTCTATAGCTGCCCTTCATCAAGCTTTTCCCCTTAACTTGATCTATGGTTCTATACCTCTGGAACCATCTCCTTGTCAAGCTCCTCTTGACTCACCTGTTTCCTGCGGATTGCTTTAGCATCCTTTTTCCATTATCTTGTAGCCTTCTTCTCCCTTAGCAATTCTACCCACATCCTTTGTGGAATTGCCTTTATAATCTTTCCATGAGATGAAAAAAACCTTTGTAGTAACAAGTCTTCCTTGCTACTCGATACTTCACCAAGCTTCTCTCCTCTGAGCTCAGTTTTTCAACATCTCTCTGGTTCTCTCTTTTTTGGAACCATTTGAGCACTCCTATCTCTAGGCTACTGCAATCTTCTCACTTTCTTCTGCCGCTACCTGTACAACAATATAAAGACCATACGCTTACCAATCCTCAACATATTTGTACCTCTTTGATATATTTCAACCTATAAAATATCATTAATTTATCAAAACTTATGCATTCCCTCTTTCCAACATCACCTGTCTATAGGATCTCCTTATCTGTTGGTCTTTACTATTCCTGTGAATCTACAGTTCTGTCTTTGATCTCCATGCTTCCACTATGCATTCTTGCCACAACAATCAATATTGAACAAAGCTTCCATTCACATCAATTTGGATCTCATTCTTAGAATGATCAAAATGTGTCCTTGCCTTTGAATAATGCTTTGAATATGAACCTCAACAAATTAGAACTTACATAGAACTTTATTTGCTTTCTAAGCATCTATTTCACCAGCAATATCCAATCATAGCACAATTCATATTTCTGTGTTAATGGTTTGAATTTCAACAATACAATACCCTGCAAACATAACAATTCATCTCTTCCTTATGCAATCTGCGTAAATACAATATAAAGGTCACTTCAAACTTCCTAAAAAGTTCCCTTCCTAGTAGAAAACAATATTCCTTTGTTATCATAGCCTACCACCTGTGATCAATCTTCATCATGCTTGTTCTTCCTTCTACTGGATAAAACCTGCTTTACTATGATCATCCTTTCTACAAATCACTTAATTCACTGTTGGAACTATCAATCTTTTTCTAAATGAGGAAAATAATTTGTGTTTGTTACTCAATTTTCAAAGAATGATATGCTTTGATACCAAATGATGCAGCCTAAGCCGCACATACCCACATCATGCATATAAAATGCATGTCATATACATGTCCCAAGAATTTTAATATTCTTGTTTAGTAAAACATTCCATAACCCAAGGTTTAACTCTCTTTAATTAAATGCTTAAGTGGAATGTAATAAATCACATCTTAATCAGATTATACCCGCGGATTTTTCTTACCGTCCGATTAACAACAAACCTGACCAATCACCGTCAACTGTGTGTCGCATAACTGACGTATTTATTTCAATGTTGGACTTTTATGTGCCCCAAATCTCCACTGTCAATCTGTCTTGTCCGATCCAATGACTATCACACAATAGCTCGCACCAACTAGCCCCGATCTGCACCGTTTATTTCTCCTACCTCAATCCAACGGTGATTGTGTAATCTCGCGTGAAATCTTGCATGACCAATATTAGGTTGAGAGCATATGAGAAAAGTGGTTTTCCCGTGCTGCGTGTTAACCCCTCAATTTAATCGCGTGAAATCATAGAATACCATTTACAGCTTTTAGGGTGTGCAAGATACCGCTCCATCCTTCTGCTAACACGTGGTTTTAATCTGGTCCATTCTCTCTTGACTTCATTTTGCGTGACTTAATCCTAGCTGTCTATCTCCCTCATCTGATTGATCCAATGACTGTGCTTCGCTGCTACATTCTTCTGCATCTCACTGTGTAATAGTCTTCTCACTTCTCTATTTGTGTTTTTATTCTCGCCTTACGATCTTCAATTGCTCTAATCCCGATCTTCAACTCGGTTACTTCACTCCTTCGCACCTTTACGCTTCCTTTGTAAATCCTTAGGTTTTTAGGAAACCTTGCAATTATAACTTCATTGTAACATTAAAGGTTTTCTCCATTATTGTTTGTGTGCAAGCCCATAACACTCCTCTTGTATTTCGTCTCTGGTTCTACACACCTGCAAACCTATGTTACGCAGACTTATTCTAATCCACACACAATTTATAATTCAATTACTCAATCCACACTTGCACAATTTAGAATTAAAATATCTGTGTATATATAAACAAATAATTACATAATGAGTCTCTCTCTCTCTCTCTCTCTCTAGCCTGCTTTTCTAATTAGTGGCCTTTTCCTTTCCTACCCATAGGCTTGCAGTCAAATCTTGTATAATCTTTGAACTCTAATTCCCTAACTCGTTAACTCTCTAACGAACTAACTCTCTCTATGCCTTTTAGGCTTACATTTATACAAAAGGTTCTGTAACCCGTTTCCTGGTTTAGATCCATAAACTTCTCAAAAAAATCCTAAAATCTCTTCTTTATCTCGAAGGATCCTCTCAATCCACAAAATCATCAACTAATTCCTAAGATAAGCTTTATCAATCCCTATGAACTCTCAACTATCCTAATTCTCTAATGTTCTCCAACATTCGAGAACATTTACAAAATCCTCCCAATATTTAATTAATTCCTATTCCAAATCACTCAAAACATTAATAATTACATTAATTTGATACATAGGAATCCAACTTCCTTGAAAACACAAGACCCCTTAAGTTAACTAGAATACAATGAAATTATTGAGCTGGATGCTCCTGCATCAGACTCCCAAGGTTAAAATAATCATGATCTCCAGATCATGTGCACCCAACCTTGTCCTCCTAGATCCCATACTTTGTTCTATAATTTGTCTTTGGTTGCTTCTGTTGTTTGTTTTTGTTCTTCAGGTCTCCACACTTTATGTTTTTCCCCACAAGCTATGCTTTCACAGTCTGTTGTTGTCTTTCTCTTGCTGTTGCTTGGCCTTCTTACGGCTGCTTTCTTCTAAGGCACCTTCATCATCAATCTTATTATTCTTTCAATCTCTATGTCAAATTTATCTTTTGACTAATAATTACTTTTCCACTTGTTGTTGTACTCTACCCAATCATCTTGAAACTGTTGTTTATTGTCTTTTCTTTGAAGTTGTCAGATTCTTACTACCGCCCTTTCATCCTTACCCTCTTGTGACTTTCCAAACAACCTCTGTTCAATATATGTATATTTACTTTCAAGAAATAAATTATCCTCCAATTCCCTTTGTACTTGATTCCTCTCAAATACATCACTATGATGTTCATTAATTCCAACATATTTTCCTTCCTCTTCCTTGACAACCCTCAGTAATTGTCCTTCACTTCCTCAACTGATTCTGACAGTCAATTTAACTTCTCCAAGCATGGTATCTTCATGCTTTTCATTTCCCTCATCAGTATGTATGTCCTGGAAACTTCTAGTCTTCTTCGGTTCTAAAACTAATTCTTCAACTTGAAAAATGTCTGTCTCATCTTCATCAAATCTTGTAATCATAAAACAATTATCTGAATTAAAAATATAAGGCCTCATTACCTTTTCCTTCTTTGGCAACATCTCAGTATGTTGCTCTGATTTTTCGTTCAATTCCTTTGTCAAAATTTCAGTATGTTGATTTAAACTCTCCTCCATATCATCTGTTTCAATGATATCTTTCTGCTCTGGTTCACAATAATGAACTCTTCCTTCTGTAATGTCAATTTACTAAACTTTTATTACCATTCTCTTTTCCCTATGATTGTCATTCATGATAATTTCTTTGTTTTCCTTTTTCAACAATTTATCCTGAGTATATATCCTCTGCTTTTCCAACTTTCTTCTTTGAAAATCTAATTTTCTATATAACTCAATAATTTCAATTGGAATAGAATTTGGAAATTTTACATAATTTTACATACCTTCACTTGTTATTGACCAATCATC
The DNA here is from genome assembly GCA_000404065.3 of Pinus taeda. NCBI lineage: Eukaryota > Viridiplantae > Streptophyta > Pinopsida > Pinales > Pinaceae > Pinus > Pinus taeda. The sequence goes on from APFE030635439.1 coordinate 105,473, forward strand.
AGATGCCCTTTCTCCCTTTGCTAAATCTTTTGCATAGGCTTCTTCTTTCTTAAAATCTTTTAGTAGATGTCCTTCTTCTTCCTTCAATAGACTTTGCCTTGTTGTCTCTCTATAAACCTTCTTCAAGAGCTATCTGTTATGAAACCAGCTCAAGAAAAGATAGAAAAGATAGATCAACGCCTTAGAATTCAGCCTCTTCGAGGGGGAAACCTCCTTTACATTACATAAATGAACAATTCTTGGATGATACAAATGACAAAACCTCCTTTCTATATATAGGAGTCTAAGGATTCACAATATAACCAACCGACCTAACAATAATAATATAAAGCCACAAAAATAATAATAGAGGGATTCTATGGGGCATAGTAATAACAATATGGGGGCAATATGGGCACAACAATATTAATAAGGGGTACAACTACCATAGTAATGGGGTAATCACTAGTATTATGGGGACCCAAAATGCCCTTCTCCTTCAAAAAAAGTGTTGTCCTCAATGCTTGAGTAGTTCTGGATACTTCTGTATAAAATTCTCATCCTCCCATGTGGAATCTTCCGCAGATAAGCTCTTCCAGTTGATAAGATACTCCAAAATTGATCGATTTTGTAGCTGTCGAGATCTTGTTTCTGTGACTGCTTCCGGTTCCAATATAATTTTTCCTTCCTCAT